>JXSR01S004308.1:43629-58635 GCA_000969725.1 Ophiothrix spiculata
CCGCAAAGGCAGTGGAAACTATTTATCTTTTCATGATTGAAAAATAGTTAGGATTCACATTTTCCTGAGCATGTGGATTCCTCGTACTCTTAAGATTCCATGACTTCTAAGCTTTGTAAACTTAACATTTCAATTCATAGAATCTTCAATGGACCATGGTCAATTGAGAAGGGCATTATTCTTGCACACAATAAAAATAATCATATGATTCTTTGATGTTGGTTTAAGGGGTTTTCTCAGAGATGCAGTTGCTTACGACTGCGGGATAACAATTGTTTTTAAATAGCAAAAAATAAAAAAATGTTTGCATCAGTTTTGTGTGCGCAATATTTCAATACAAACTGAATACATGCTTTACTATTGCATTTGGTTAATCCCGCACCACATCGCTGCGTAATATATATGCGGATGCAGATGTGCCATCAAAGTAATCAAATTTTATTGAAAAATGCCTGTTACCCTATTTTTTATTTAAGTATTTTGAAGTGCCCAAAAAATGCTTTAACATATGAAAAATTACAAAAATAAATTTTAAAAGCACATACTGATCGACTTATTGGAAACTTTCGCTAGTGTGACGAATTTAGTAAATATAGAGTGGTTGCAATACCACGTCATAATTTGTTTGGTACTCCGATACCTCCACATAGATTGTTAAAAATGATATGGTGATTGACCCAATGAAAGCTTTCCCTAGTCGATACCTACACCGCCCTGGAAGCTTCTCCTGATATTTCTCTACACTTGCTAATTTTCTTCTAATATCTCATCACCTTTGCTCTATTGAGCATTATCCCCGTACAGAGAGGAACTCTCACTTTGAAGTCCTCACTGGCTGAATGTATATCAACTTTCAAGTTCTTCGCAGTGCTGTTCCATTGTGATTTTAAAATCATGAGATTTTTGGTGGCTTTGGTCACTTCTCGATCAGGTAACAATCTGTTTGGTTGGAGACTCAATAGGCAAGGAGCAACCTATAAATTGTACACACATTAGAGGTATAGGGGCAACCTACTTTTGTGTAAATCTGTTGGCAAGGGGCAGCCTTCAGAAAGGCTCTTTAGCTACCAAAAAAAAAATCTCAAAGAGGTGATCTGCTTTTAACCTGTTGGCAAGGGGCAGCCTTCAGTGAATGGCTCATTCGATTCATCAGTGGGAAGTGACGGCCCACATGTCTTTATAATATATTTGTCCTGAAGAAGTCAGAGCTACTCCTGACGAAAGCTTGACAGTTCAAAACTTGTCCGACGGCGAACCCGTTAAAATCTACCAATTGTTATGAATTCCCGTCGCAAAAGCCTTTCTCAAAACTTAGAAAATGGCGAAAAGATTGAAGTAAAGTGAATGAAAATAAAATCCATTTTTTGTAAAGTGACATTATCTTTTCAGATTCTTGTCAGTGAATTATTTAGTATAAAGTTCTACAAACAATATTCAGTCTTTTTTTTTTTTTAATCATGTAATGCTTTAGTTTGTTCTTGAAAATATAAAAAATGAAAAATGCATCAGTCGGTAATATCCGGAACTGAAACCGGAAGTAGCTTCAACGCGACAAATATTGCCTAAAGTATAGAATTAAACACCACGAAAAACGTTCCTTGTTATTAACCTTCCAGGGCGGTGTAGTCAATACCATGATTATACCCGGTGTTAGGTCAATGAAGTAGTCATAATGTTTTCAACAGAGTGTGAACATACTATGTGGAGGACAAACAAACCCAAACCCGCCTGATTCAAACGGCTGCTTGAACACATTGGGACCCATGACTAGACAAAATCTTGTCGAATGATCAAGCATGTGTTGCTCGTTCCGGTCTGTTTATTGCAACCACTCTATTGGGGAAAATATTTTCCTTTTTGAAATGTCTGTATCTTAAGAAAATCAATAGAGATTTTGTGTCTCTGAAAAAACACACACTTAATGGGACAAATTTAATTTTTAAAAATATGTGTGCCTGATTGCAGCAATTTAATAAGCAATATGTTGATATTTTGATGACAACAAACTGCTTAAAAATCATCATTTTTGTACGACATATTTTCTTAGGGGGAGGGCAAAAATATTTTTCATTTTAATAGACATTTGTGCAAATATAAGCTGTCATCATAAATTATTATTTTTAAACCACAATGCAGATAATGTCATTAGCAAGAGAAGCAGCAGTAGCAGCCCAAGCAGCAGAAGAGGAAGAGGCACCAGCACCTGCACCAGTGCAAGAAGCCAGACAGAAGCAGATTGTTAATGGCCCCTGGAGCATGGTGAGGGAGTTTGGTAAGGATGGACCTGGAGAACTTAATACGGCACAGCATATGGTAATCAGTCCTGATGGGGATGTGATTATAGCAGATAATGGTAGATCACAGATTAAAATCTACAGCACTGAAGGACAATATAAATCTAGCATTCATACTAGAAGTAGCCCATGGCAAATTGCTGTCAGTTCTGATCACACTTGCTTTGTGACAACTTACAGTACCGAAATCCTAATGTATGAATTGAGTGGTACGTACATAGGCTCATGGCAAGTATCTTGTCCAGATGCTTTCTCATATACACCAAGGCTGCGTGGCCTGGCAATAGATCATGCTGGTAATTTGCTACTGGGTGACGTTGAAAATAAGTACATATACAAGCACAAGCAAGATGGTACCTATGTAGCCAGTATCAAGGTAGGCATAGAACCATGGTATATTGCAGTGACATCACAAGGTACAATAGCCATTGCATTATGGGGACTCCGTACCCCTGCTCCACAGGTTATAAGCGCAACAGGAGACGTGATACACACTATTGAGCTTCCTTTGGGTAAGCCTCGCTGGGATCCAATGAATGTTAACTGTCATAATGGTGTCATCTTTTTTTGCTGTTCATCCTCTATCTTGTGCTATAGTGAGTCCGGCAAATACCTTGGTTCTATGCCAGTGTCACCTAGATATCCCATGGGTGGAATTGCAATGATATCAGACGACAGGACATTGTTGATTTGTGAACGGGAATCAGTCAAGGTATACCAGTGGCGTGTCCAGGGGGGTGGCTTTGGGGGCTGAAGCCCCCCGCAAAGTTGCAAAAATCATGTAGAATCAGCCTATTTTTGACGAGTTTTGACACTAAGCCCCCCGCACAAATCAGCAAGACCCCTTAAGCCTCCCGCAAGGAAAAATCCTGGACACGCCAGTGAATACACTGCTCCCTTAATGCTGCAATAGTCATTTGCATTGCATTAGTGGTCAAGTAAATGCAGGTAAACTTTCCACATGTGATTTTTTACAGGGCTTTTCATTGAAGAAGCTTGTAATTACATTTGATAGTAAGATATTGTTAGTTATTTTCTCATGACAAACATCAACCCTTAATATATTCTTTCCCTTTTTCAAAGAAGTGCATTTATGCAATACAAGTAAGTCAGCACACATTCCATTGCGCATTGGGAAATTTAAGTAAGTGCAATTCGACAATGTACAAAAAAGATCCACAAAGGTCCCTAAATGTCCACCAAAAGAACATCCAAAGCACCAAAACACGTAAATATAGGTCGCAAAATGTCGCAAAAATTGTTACATTGTCAAAACCACTGAAATTAGTTTAGGGTCGACCAAAACGAAAAAATTTCCTCCAAAAGGTCCACTTTTTAAAAATTCGCACCCCCTTGAAAAAATCCTGGCTACGGGCTTGGTACATGCAAGGCCTATTTCCTTGGAACAAATAAAAACGGCAAAGCATCAAATAAGTTGTTTTAGATTCTGCTGAATATTTTATGAAGATAGATATCTGTAAAATTGAACACGTAAAAATTGTAAGAATTTAATTTCATTCCCTATACTGAAGTTTTCAGGAATATTTTCATTGTTGCAAGGTATTCAAACACGCTACGGCCCAAAACCTTAAGCACTACACGTCTACACGTTTTTTTTTTGTTTTTTTATGGGGTGGTTTTTTAAGTCAAAAAGGCTATGCGCACGCGGAAATTTTTATTTTATTATTACGTTTTCAGGTCACTATTTTCCCTTTTTTTTCTCTTGATGTAAGGAAAAATTAAAAAGCAAAAAGCAAAAAATCTCCTGAAAAAAGAAATTTGGTAAAATTTGATTTTTTTTAACCCTATGCGCACGGGAAGCTGAGACAGAGATCTTTTTTTCTTTGGCCTTATTTTTTTTTATATAAAAATGATAGAACAAGCATGTAACATATTAGTTGTACGTTTAATTACGAGGGGTGTTCAATACATGTGACCATCCATCTCAAACCACCTCTTGTCATTTTCTCTTTTTTAATTATTTGCAAAGACCATGCTTAAAGGATTAAAATGACACCGTAATGAACTTCACACGATTTCCAGAGTCAAGTTTATGGTCCGTTACAGGTTGTCAAGGAATAAAATTTATAACTGAGATAAACGTGTTTAAAGATCAGTAAGCCATATATATTCTGTTGATTTTCTTTAAAACATGCAGATTTATTTCACATGTCCTATCATTTCCTCGAAATGAAACTTTGCTGGTATTTTGTAATAAGCACAAGGATTGTGAATCTGTCAAAAAAATCAATTTTTGGCAAACTACAACCTTGACATGCTTTTTCACCTGTAGCGTAAAATCAAGTTTCTGGCATTTACGGCTGTACAGTTATTAGTGGCCAGAGATATCATAAGTAAGCCATGTATTTTTAGTCAAATGTCATATAACAAATTAACTATGAAAAATTTGAATTACACAACATGTTGATAAGTTTACATAACTTGTCTCCTACCTCAGGCCACTAACTTATTGAACACCTCTTGTTTTCACAAACTTCATAAATTTGGTCCTTAAAAATCACACGTTTAATTTGTTAATGATGCTTTGACACATAACATAAGAGATAATAAATCATGTTGTTATGCTTCTTTCATTTGGTTTGTGAAGCTTTCAATATACAAATATATACTTACTTGAAGATCTTTGGTTAAAACTATGGACCTGAAGTGACCAAAATTGCTACGCCCCATAGTAAAAATAACAAAAATAGTCATTGAAGGATCATAGTTTTAATCCAGAGATCTAACAAAGGTGGTATATTAATTTTTTATATATATATACTGTATTAATACATTTTAAATTTCTGTAATTTGTAAGTGCCAAAAAGCCTAATTATTAAGTAATATTATTCAAAAGCATGCTCTCATAATACTAACAATGAATGTGTGTGCTTAATGCATACAACAGCTATACATAGGTTGATGCATGTATAATTTTGTGCATTAATGTTACTTCATATGACATTGGCCCTAAATAGTACTTTTTACAGCTTTCCTCAAAATGGTTACAGCTATTTGAAATCATATGTAATCATGTGATCGTGTTTTACCCTATCAAATTTATTAATGCCGATAACAACACCACATATATTTAATATAGCTGATGTTAGGAGAGTGATAAAATACAACTATTTTGGTGGAAATAAAGTTGACCGAGCTGCGGTACATATGTTCCACCTTATATTGCTTGTTGATTGATCTGTTTTGTAATTTTTAAGCATGACATATTTTAAAACAGGGAAGTAAAAATGACACTCATGATTTTTTCGTAGTATAGAACAATCATGTAATGACTTTTCAGATCTCTGGATTAAAACTATGGTTGATTAGTGAAACTGTGCTATTTTAATTCATGGCTTGAAACCTCAGTAACATATGAACTTTTAGTAACTTCAAACTTAAATTACCAAGAGATCTTCTGGTCAGTAACTCTCATATTATATAATATATTCATTTTCACTGATTGGAGAAATTTTAACAATCAATGAAAAAACCTGTATATTAGTGAATGGTAAAAATGCAAATGTTTAATAATCATATTTGGGAGAAAAACTGGAAGGCATGGGATACTACTTTCCCTCAAGCTACCATCTCAAAAAAAATGAATTGTACCCTGTTCCTCGAGTTCACCTCGGGGCCAGTAGATTACACTCAACCCAAATGATCATTATATATTTGTGTACTGATAGCATAATATATTTACAATATTTAGCCTTGATAACTGAGATTGTATGCACAATATTACCTTTTGCAACATTGCTCTATGAACAGTAAATATTTATACAGTACACTCATCTATCAAATTGTAGCTGTATATATTTCCCAAATCTGCTACTGTGATTCCTACATGTAGATGCACTACCTGCAAAATAAAAATGCCAACAATAAACCATTTGAATTTCTCAAAAATATTTTAATTGAGTATTTATTATGTATTCTATGTTTTAGTACAAAAATATGGAGAGTTAATTTCCACTACGGCCAAAATCCACTTTTCATAGTTCAGAAAAAATCGATGAAAGGTTTTATATGTACAAGTAAAAAACCCATATTAGTTTTACTATACACGTGATTTTCTTGGAAAATATATGTCTGACATTTTAGTCGTGTCTGTAAGAAATAAACATGCCTTTCCAAATTTCACATTTTTCCAGAAGTTTAAAAAAGCCATATATCAAAACATGAAATATGTGTTTTTACACTCATTATTTAATTTTGATTTAAAACTTAAAAGTGAATTTAGGCTCTATTGGAAATAAACTCTCAACTCAATTACAAAAAAATGCTTTGGGACTACAAAACAATGGCGATGTATATCCTAAAATGCTGGTCCAAGCACATACTTTGGATTCCTCCCTATGCCTCCCAAAGATTAATTTTATCATAAATCCTTCACCAATGCTTTCTTAAGCTTTCCAAATTTCTTAAGAAAAAGACCTGATATCTCTAAACAGGTTATTTCATTCGAAAACAACACTCTTGTAATGCTACAACTTCTTACTAAATCCTTCCGGCGAAGGGTTGAATTCAAGGATCTCCTTTCTATACAATCGGTAGGACTTTGGCTGAAGCCACTGTAATGAAAAAAAGACAAATACCATCTGTAACAACTGCTACTGGAAAATGGTTGCAATATCTCCTAACCTGAGATTCCATATTGCCCCGAGAGTGCTCTTTAGCAAATATAATTTTTCCTACAATGTACAAATCCTGGTTTGGTACTTCAGCAGATGTCTATGTCTCTAAAATAATGTATACAATCAAATGTGGAAAAAAAATGAAAAAATCCTGTCAGCAATTGTGAAGCTTGAAGCTGACTCCTGGGCAGAGTTCCCATTCAAAATAGATCGATTTCTGTACAAATTTTCTTGATCTGGTTTAGTCATAGAAATATTGACCCAATGATACCAAGCTGCACAAAATTGTCCTTGATGGATTAAAAATACTTTGTATAAAATTAACATAAACAGATGAAATTAATGTACCTATTTTGCTAACAAGTGGATTTAATACTAATTTTGTGACAAAATATTGCGAGACTATTGCACAAATGAATTCTACATTATTTTTGGTGCAATTTTAATAGCATGAAACTCCGAGGGACCATTCAAAGAAAAAAAAGTGGTACACATGCTTGTTAGAATAAATGTCGAAAAAGTGTCAGATTTTGACCCACTGGCATCGACAACGCCTTCAGAAAAAAAGGGGGCATTTCTGGTAACCTTCGACATAAGGGTTGATCATCATTTCATGATATCTTCAACGTTTAGGGTCACTTTTTCGCCGGCTATTCTAAAATTCCAAGAAATACAACAGAAAAGACTTCCAATGTATTAATGATTTTTATGTCAGTGAATATTGTGTTATGCCATTGAGGGTCCATTTCAATGTGTTACGTCATTAAGGGGTTACATGTCCATTATGCCGTTCAGGGGTACATTTTGGTTTATTATGACATTTAGGGGTATGATTTTGAATATTCTATGCCATTAAGAATTGGAATTTGCTGTACATGATTATGACATATAAGGTCCGATTTTGAGGTGCTCTGACGAACATGCCTACCACTTTTTTTTTCAAGAGGCAGACATTGAGCATGTTGACACTCTCAACACTTGAAAATCAACAGAAGTGTATCTATACTTCCTGTATTTAGATGAAATCAGTTTGAATATTAATATTGAATATTAATTTTAAAGGTACAGAAATAAATTAAAATGTTGCAGGAGCTCATTTAGTTCTGGCTGCGCTATGTAAAAACAAGAGGGCCCTACATCCCCCTTTTTATGGCTGTGTGTGGTCACTGAAATTCAACACATGTACAAACCCCTTAGTAGTAACCATAAATTAGCCCTAATTTTGGCCAAACCTAGAAAAAATTGCAAAGAGGCTGATTTCAACTGATTATGATAGGTATACGTGTAAATATTTACAGAAAAAAAGTGAGGAAGGGTAGGGGCTGGGGAACCTTATTTTTCGGGGGTCATTAAAAAGAGGGGTAATTTGCCCTAAGTTTTGCACAAAGCATGTCATATTTGACATCAAATTAAGGGAAATGTAATTTAAAACACTGGGTGATCTTTTTATTTTGTTACTCTATCACCTTGCAAAACATTCTACCTAATCAGAGACATTATAACCTAAAAATCATGATTTTTCGTTAAAAATGGTCAAAATTCAAAATTTTGCTATTATTTTCTCTAAATTAGGGTTTATTTAGAAAAGAAAATAACAAAGGAGCTGATTACTGATTGTGAAAGTAATAGATGTAAATATTTACAGAAAAAAAGTGAGAAAAGGTGGGGGCTGGGGAACCTTATTTTCGGGGGTCATTAAAAAGAGGGGTCATTTGCCCTAAGATATGCATGTCGTATTAAACATTAAATTAAGGAAATTGTAATTTATAACACTGGGTGAATTGTTTATTTCGATTCTCTATAACCTTGCAAAAACAAAAAAATTATACCTAATTAGAGACAATATGACCTAAAAATCGTGATTTAAAAAATTTTGTTAAAAATAGGTCAACATTTTAAATTTTGCTATCATTTTCCCTATATTCGTGTTTATTTAGAAACGAAAATGGTAAAAGAAACTGGTTTCAACTAATTGTGGAATTAATAGGTGTCAATAATAACCAAAAAAAGTATGGGTGAATTGGGGTTGGGGAACCTTATTTTTAGGGGTCATTAGATACAAAGGTTATTGACTCTAAATTATGCTTGAACGTTGTCATGTTTGATATCAAATTAATAGAAATATAATGAAAACAATGATAGTGATGTTCAATTTGTTACTCTATCACCTTACAAAATGTTTTACCTGATTGAAGACGTAATGTCCTGAAAATTGTTGATTTTTCGTGAAAAATAGGTGAGAACTGAAAATGTTGTAATTAGAGTTCTAAATATCTTTTTTTTTTCACCAAGTTTGTTTGCTTATGAACAAGGGTAAATTTTATTTCTGTAAGGTACAGTGTGTTTATTTCAAAATTGTGTCTAGCTTTAACCCCCTTTACCAAACTTTGGGAGGCCTACTTTATTTCTACTTTCCTACCATTCTGTCATCAAAATGAGAACTAAGAATTTAAGAAATAAATTACTAAAATGGCTGAAGTAAGTTTTTGGCTACCCAGATAGCAAAGCATGGTTGGGCCAACATTGGCAATGGTCAGCACGATCGTGGTCGCAGAGCGGATGTTGGGTCAACGTTGGATAAACATCATGTAATTTGGTTGGCAGGTGGGTGGTAAACCGACATTAGACCGACGTTCATGACGTAATAGAATGTGGGTGGAGCTAATAGACCGATCTTATTTGGCCAGATAAATTTCTAGTTTAAGTTAATTTCATCCAAATTAAGCTATTTTACGCTAGTTTCTACCTCAATTTATATTTTCTACAAATACATGAACTTGAGTTCAAGGTTTTGAAGTGAAATATGCAAACAAAATAAACCAAGACACCACAGAAATTATGTACATTTCAGTAGCATGACCTCATGTAGTATTTGAACATATGGTATACTTGTGTTCTTGCAATGCCTGTGCTATTTTAAACAAGGCAGCAAAGCAAGACATACTTGGCATGTCCTCCCATCATTGTGGAGGGTACCACTTCTTTACTGAGTGGGAGAAATCCACTTGGTAAAAATCACAGGCCCGATATCGTTTGCCAATGTTGGCCCAACATAATCGGCTAACATTGGCTCAACTAAACTTTGCTATCTGTATGATTTTGTAACACATTGGCTTTTCATTGGTCCAACGTTCAGCCAACCGTCAGAATGCCAATATAGGAATGACGATGGCCCGATGGACAAAAGGACATGGGCCCTACATCATTTTATGTACATTGGCCCAACGTAACTGTCGACATTGGCCCAAAGTTGGTCCAACTAAGCTTTGCTATCTGGGTACCAGGGTGCAACCCTGGTAGAAAAGGCTTTATATGACATATTCAAACTATATATAACGAATAATAGAAAGCCGTAAAACTCATACTCAATATTGGGACCAATTTTGAATGATCGTCAAAAAGTTATGTGTAAAGTCGCCATTTTGAAATATTCACAATGTTCCTGCATGCTATGGGGCTAATACTTACAGGACAATTTTGAAGTAAACCAATAGCCTTCTTTTTAAGCAAACAAGTCAGTAAAGAATTGATATTTAGAACGATTATAACCACATTTTGAATTTTGACCTATTTTGCAGATGAAATTACAATTTTCAGGGCTTTACGTCTTCAATCAGGTATAGCATTTTGCTAGGTGATAAGGTAACAAATTGAACATCATTGTTTTTATTATATTTTCGTTCAATTCGATATCAAACATGACGCACCTTAAGCATAATTTCGAGTTAATAGCCTATATATTTAATGAACATCACCCCTTAAATATCAGGTTCCCCAACTCCCATCCACCCTTACTTCTTTTAGGTAAATAATATTGACATCTAAAAATACCACAAGTAGTTGAAATCAGCTTCTTTACCAATTTCTTCCTAGATAAACCATAGTTTAAGGGATAATAATAGCAAAATATTGAATTTTGACCAATTTTTAGCGAAACATCTAACATTTTAGGTCATAATGTCTTTAATCAGGTGTAACATTTTGCACGGTGATAAAATAAACAACACAACTAGTGTTTTAAATTACATTTCCCTAATTTGATATCAAACACAACATATTTAACGCGTAGCTTACGGCCAAAAACCCGTTATTTTTAATGACCCCTTAAAGTCGGGTTCCCCAGCCCCAACCCTTCCTTACTTTTGGGGCGGGTAAATATTGACACCTGTAACTTCCACAATTAGTTGAAATAAGCTTCTTCGCTATTCTCTTTTCTAAATAAACCCTAATTTAGAGATAATAATACCAAAGTTTTGATTTTTGACCTATTCTAAGTCATAATGTCTTTAATTAGGTATAATTTTTGACAAGGTGATAGAGTAACAAAATGAAAGCACCCAGTGTTTTAGATTACATGTCCCTTAATTTGATGTCAAATACGACATACTTTATGCATAACTTTGGGCAAATGACCCCCTAGTTTTAATGACCCCCCCACCGAAAAATAAGGTTCCCCAGCCACTACCCTTCCTCACTTTTTTTTCTGTAAATATTTACACCTATACCTACTATAATCAGTTGAAATCAGCCTCTTTGCAATTTTTTCTAGGAAAAACCCTAAAATTTGGATATATTTGGAATATTAGCATTTGTGACAGCATATGCACAATGCCCGGGCACAATGTTCAACACACAAAATTCATCATGTGAACACAATTTGACTTAATTTGAATGCACATTGGATCAGATTGACAACTGCGTGTGAAGAGCCATATTCATAGTAAGGGTCATACACACTATTCAGCTTTGCTTGTGATCCAGTACGCTTCAT
The DNA here is from genome assembly GCA_000969725.1 of Ophiothrix spiculata. Taxonomy (NCBI): domain Eukaryota; kingdom Metazoa; phylum Echinodermata; class Ophiuroidea; order Amphilepidida; family Ophiotrichidae; genus Ophiothrix; species Ophiothrix spiculata. The sequence continues at coordinate 55,332 of JXSR01S004308.1, forward strand.
TTTTGTTTTCAGGTCAAAGGAATGATGACTGTTAGTTAAAAAATCTAGCTTAATCACAATTTTTCAAAAACTTACGGGTCATTTCATCATGTTCATATATCTTTCCTGTTCCACTCACGGTTGGTAAATCCTCCTTGTCATAGCAGTGAACGTACTTTATATTTTAGATGTGAAATTACCTTCCCAAAAATGTATGTTTCAATATACTTTACTATTTTTTTGATTATTATGAGGCTTTGACCTTCCATACGATAAATTAAATTAATAAATTGCAGGTGATTTATAGTGCACTATGCGGTCCCCCTGACTTGTAATTCCACACGGCCTCAGCAAACTTTACAGAGCAGTTCTAATCATTGGGTTAAATCACTACCTGGACTCCCTGGGGCCAAAGGGCTTACTGCGGCCTACATATTGGCGCAAATCTTAGCTTGAGCAATTTACATCCTCATAGAATATACAGTTTTTGCACACTCAGCTCCCAGCTGGACTCGAATGCGGAATCATCGATATCTTATGTTTAACAGTCCGAGAGCTAACCGACTGAGCTAGCGAAAAATATACAGAGAGGTCCATTCCTAATAGTAGGGAGCAATAATACTGATTTCAAAGTAGCAATATGTTTTCAGATTTTCAAGAACTTTGATCCAACAGCAGGTCATCAGAATTATGTCTGGTTCAGCTTGTCAAAGTCACATTGTGGTAAATGTGAGTCACAAGGTATTGGAAAATTGCATTATATACAAGTTATCTTTTTTCTGGAGTTTTATAAATTCACATCTTAACACATGCAGTTGCACAATAATATATATTTGCAACACTACCTATATCCTAGCACATGTGGCGTTATAGAATTGTGGATGATTATTGTCATTGGTAAAGAGAACCATGATAATTGTATCAGGGTTGACCGCCTCAAGGCTGTATCTGCATATCAACATTCCCGAGACCTAAAGAGTATTAAATCTCTTGGTTCCTTCCGAAAGAATGATCTCACTAAACTGTTTATCTTAAAAGTACCATCAAGACATGATGGTTTTTTCCAGATGTACCATCAGGTCTGGAAATTACCTGTTCTTGGGACTGTTGATGTGCAAATATGACTTTGTAGAAGTTATGAATAAAGTAAATTTATAATGTCAATGAATTTTATAAAATTCTTTCAATCACGTCAGCTTGTTTTTTCTCTTGGACTAATTTTTGCGATTGATTTTTTTCTTCAATAAATTGAATTATACAATTTACAACATTACATCTATAATTTTCACCAATTTAGTGACAATCATTGAATAATTTGTTTTTCTGTGACAATGTTGACAATTATATAAGGGGTGCTCTGGCAAAATGAGAGGAAATATTAGGTTTAGGTAAACACTTATGCATGAAGGCATTTTATGTCAAAAAATGAAATTTGACTTTTTCACCCAATTTTTACTTGAGATGTCATTTATTCAAGATGTTGATGTGCAACTTTCCTCTCATTTTGCCAGAGCAACCCACATATGGCAATATTGTTTTAAATAACTAAAACCAGCACAAATACACAACATACGTACCAAGAGTTATATAATATTGAATGAATACAAGAAAATATTGTAAAGCTAAATAAATATTGCACGAATCAAAATATGCCTTTTTAGCGAGTATAATATTTTCTTGTATCACCCGAAAATAAGCCATTTAATATTGTTCTTATTTAATATTTAAATTAGGCTTTTGAAAATAACTGGGATGAAATCATTTTCCTACCTTCTGCTCAGAGCAGCTTAAAATATTCTTGGAAAGGTGCCTGGATGTGTACAATATAATATAGTATTGTACAAAAGCCTGATATAAATGATAACACATAATATCTGTGTTAACTATGCCAAAGAATTTTCTTGACCAAATCAAAATTTTGAGGTTAGTGTTTGGGGTTTATTCTGGGATTACTGTCAATTTAGGATTAGGATTAGGGTTTCAGCGTTAGAGTTTAGGATATGTTTTAGGGTTATAGATTGAGTTTTTAATGAGATTTAAAATAAACTTCCCCCTTTACTTGCCACTGAAATGCAAAATTTACACCTTTCAATTCTGGTAACAAAAAACAATTGAGTAGTAAAAGATATACATCTGTATCTCTAATAAGCATATACACATTGCAACTACATTTCAAATTTAACATGGTTACAGTGCACTTTGGCGCCTGATAAATTAACAATGATTATTTGACTTAAATGGCCAATTAGAGTTAGCAGCTCTACATATTATCGTGGCCCCAACATCTGCATAATTCATACTCGAAAATTCAAAAATAAATTGGCACTGCAATAATTAGATGTTATTGAATATTATTATGTATGTTTATTTCAAATTTCCTTGCACATAATACAAAATATATTAATAAAATTTAGAAATTAAAAAAATAAAAAACAAACACCACATATATACACCTCCTATCACACATTACACCTTAGGCCAAAGAAGAAAAAAAACTCTGTCTCAGCTTCCCGCGCGTATTAGGTTAATTTTTTTTTTTTTTTTTAGGTTTTCAGGAGATTTTTTTATTTTTTTTTCTTACATCGAGAGAAAAAAAAAATTTGGCCGCTGCGGCCGAAGAAAAAAATGGTCGCATAGCCTTTTTTGACAAAAAAAAAACGAAAAAAAAACCGCGTAGCTCATAGGGTTTTTGGCCTAAGGAACCCGAGACAGAGTTCTTTTTTTTTTTTTTGGTCTTAGCATCCAATTAAATGACATCATTGTACTGATTTAACATTGATACACTGGGTTTATGTTCCAAAAGTTAAACTCTACCAAAATTCCTATGGCTTGCTCTGTACATCTGATAATTAACAATACTGGGGTTGTATCAAATTACGGATCATCAAAGTCAATAAATAACCAATAAACTACAATATTGAATAAACAAACTACGACCAAGACTCATATGATCATTACCTACACTGTGAACATGTTGTATCAAATTATGTGCCATCAAGTTCAGTCTTATTAGTTAAAAGCAATGTGAACCACATCAATTTTGGAATAATCCAACGTCCCCATTACTTATTCCTAGAACGGGATCTACATATTGGACCACATTGGCCCATTGGCTTTGACATCTTTAATGGTCGTCTTTTTAGGATATCATCCGACTTGAGGGTCACTTAGAAAAAATGAAATTACAATCATGACAACCATTAAAAAACCCATGGCAGGGTCAGCCAAAATATCTTATTTACTGAAAAACACACAAAATAAAAATATAATTTAATTGTCTAGATTTAAATGATGAAAACTGTGTTTCTAACCTTGACAATTTAAA
>JXSR01S004313.1:0-13494 GCA_000969725.1 Ophiothrix spiculata
TAAAAGATGAGTTTTAACTGATTTCTTAAAAAGAGGTTTGTTGGGAATGGATTTGATTGCACTGGGTAAGCTCATCCAGTCCTGAATGGCATTATAATACAAAGAACCAGCAACTGTGGTGGTACATTTTGGAACACAAATATTTTGCACACTATTTCTGGTACTATATTGATGAACATTTGAGACTCTAATAAAATTTGTCCTAAGATAATCAGGACATGTTTCATTAAAAATATCAAAGACATGGTTCAATCTGAGTTGTTTAGCTCTGTTTTGAATATTCAGAAAATTAAGATTTTTGAAATCATCACAAACAATATGATACCTTGCACTTTCCTTAAGGATAAACCTGATGATCTTATTTTGCGCAATTTGCAAACTTTTACAAATCTGTTTACCAATACCACCATACCAAGATGAGATCGAATAATCAAACAAGCAGAGAACAAGGGCTGAGCAAAGAAGTTTTTGGTGTTGCTGTCAAGAAAATTGGCCTGTCTGTACAGGTATTTAAGTCTGGAATTGGACTTTTTTTATAATGCTAAGAGCCATTTCCTCACCATTTAAGTGTTGATCAATAGTAAGGCCCAAGTATTTGACAGACGGACTGGAAGAAATAATCTGACCTTCACATTCAATGGTATAATTCTGCAACGACTTCAGTTTACGTTTCGTACCAAACAGTTTAAGCTCCGTTTTGCCCATATGAAGTGAGAGCTTATTATCAACTAGCCACTTATTGCAGATTTCAAGAATTTTGCTCAGCTCTTGTTTTATTTTGAGAGGATCTTTATCTGAGACAATAATGGCACTGTCATCAGCGTATTGGAGAAGCAAGCATTCAACAGAACTTGGCATAACATTAACATAGCACAAAAACAAAATGGGGCCTAAAATGCTCCCCTGAGGGACACCACATGTCAATGGCATTGAATCAGAAAGAGACCCATTAACATCAACAATTTGTGATCTACAATGAAGGTATGATTCAAACCATCTGGTGGAGCTAACACCTAAGGCATTAAGTTTTTTGCACAAAATAGAATGATTGACACTGTCAAAAGCTTTTTGTATATCAAGCAGAACCATGCCTGTGAAAAGACCCTCGCTGATTTTGTTTCTGACGTGATCTTGCAAGTAAATAAGACTGGAGTCTGTTGAATGTTTGCTTCTAAACCCTGATTGGAATTTGAACAAAATATTATTATCGGTAAGGTACCGATTTAGTTGCTCAAAAACCAACCTTTTCTAAAATCTTGGATTCAACTGGAGGGATGCTTAAGGGTCTGTAATTACCAACCTCCAGCCTGATTTTCTTTTTAAAGAGAGGATTTAACTTTAGCAACCTTCATTTCACTTGGGAATTTCTCAGATCTGATAGACAAATTAATGACAAATGTTAGCGGAGCTGTTATAACCTCAGCTGCATCTTTCAGAATAATTATCATAACGTAATGAACAACCTATTTAAAGTGTGTCTGACTAATTGGGGTGCACGAGACGTCACGTATATAATGCTGAAATATTCTTAAAGCTTCATATATTTTCCTACTTTATGAAAGAGTTTTAAAACAGACTGTTATTGTTTGTTATTTCTTAATAATATCTAAGTACCATGTAGAGACGATTGGACACAACATGGAGATTTCTGTTATTTATTCAGCAAGGTGAAGGGAAATTTTGATGAAGCTAAGAATACATGCGAGGCTAATAACTCCACGCTTGCTAGCATACATAGTGAAGAAGAATGCATTTTCATTGCCAATACGATATCAGAAGGTTTGTAAAAACGTTTGGAAAGGTTCTATAGTTCTCGCTAGCTCAGTTGGTTAGTTCTCGGACTGTTAAGGTGGCCTATAGGACAGATAGAATTCCTCTATTTATTTTTCTAATTTTTTGATATATGGTGTTTTCATATGTGCTGATCACACTTCTGAAATAAAAAAATGGGTGTCACAGACTTAGTTTATGAGAAAAATCCTTGAAAAAACACTATGTTTTACCACTTTTTACCATAATTTGACCTCTTGTAGATTCAATATAAATCAGACAAAAACACTTATAATTAAAAAACGGCTCTATTCTTTTTTCTCTTTTTCATATATGTTTTGGTCCTTATATAGTACTTTAAAAACCCGTAATAAAAAATATGGTCACCGACTTACTTTTTGAGATATTAAGCAAAATTAAGCAAAAAATTGACATATTTTAGCAATGACTAACACCTTAAGCACTGTGCACTTTGGGCCCTACGCCGTCAGGAGCAACGCGCATGGTCTTATGCGTGAATTTAAAAATGACGAACGCGTAGGATCGCGTTATATTAAAGCGCAAGATACAGTACGCCAGAAAGTACACTAAAAGCCCGGGATAAATACCTTGAAATTGTGTCCAACACTGTCATAAGCTTTGCTACGGAAAATGATGTTTTGATGATCTCAGTTTGTGCAATTCATATCAGCTCACTCGTGTCCGACACCGTATCTGTGCTAGGCAACCTTAAACATGGGCTTTTTAGATTATGTGGGCTGCTCTAGCCAAATTAGAGGAAAGTCGCAATTCTATAGTTTGAGTAAATGGCATCTTAAGTGAAAATATTGACATAAACGCTTTCATGCAAATATGTTTACCCATATCCAAAGTTTTGAAGGTTAACTTTGCCGGGAAAGTGCAATTTTCACGGTTAGTTGATTGCATGTAGCTATTAAACACTGTAGTAATCAGTATTGTTGAAATTGATTTACATCAAATTTTTATTGCAATATCTTCAGTGGACTTCTTTGGATTTTGATCTCTAAATGAAGACTGGGGAAAGAAAGTGTGACATATTATATATCATTCAAAAGCTGAGATTATAGAGAATTAGAATATGTCAAAAACTCAATTTTGAAATTTGCGACTTTCCTCTCATTTTGCCAGAGCACCCCTCATATTGATCGTTTTGCATTCGAGTCCAGCTGGCCTGGAGCTGAGTGTGCGAAAACTGTTAAGGGTATGATTTGCTCAAGCTGGGGTTGCGCAAATTAATGTTGGCCGCAGTAAGCCCTTTTGCCCCAGGGAGTCCAAGTAGTGATTTAACCCAAATTATTAGAATTGCTCTGTAAAGTGTGCTGAGGCCTCTGTGCTGTGCTGTGGTCCGGGGAGCCGCGTAGTGAACTTTAAATCACCTGCATTTAAAAAACAAACAAACAGAATTAGCCTTCATGTCCATATAGTCCAAACATGGAGGTATTAACTTGTAAAAATAAATTTATAAGGCAACGGGCAGGAGACCGCAACTCGGCCACACTGAAACATATTACTGTAATTTACGGTTAAAGACATGTATTTTTGACGGTTAAATCCCGTAAAAACAACTCAACGGTTGTAAAGTACAGTTTACGGCAAGTTTCCGTACTTTAACGTCGTTGCAGTTTCTTTACGGGAATATCTCGTTCAATATTTTTCGAGTAATGTTATCATGGAAATTGATTAAGAATCATAAATACAGGTAGGTCTCTTTTACTTCCCCTCTTTACAAATAATCAAGATTCGTCAATATTTTACGTGAACGCTAAAGACTTACTGTAAATTATGTTACATTGGGATAACTCCACTTGAGCATATAAGTTTAGGGTATCAGCACGGTAAAGATACATGTGACATGGTGATGAGCCGTTGAAGGTAGGAGAGGCAACTATATATATTAAGATGTGTTTATTCCATTTGTTTCAACATATTCGGTATACGTCGACCAAAACCACAATGACCCAAAACCAGGGGCGGCGCCACGGGATGGGAGGTGTAGGGGTTCAATTGCCTCTTAAAGAATTTTCGGGGAAAATAAAATGAGAAATAAAAAGGAAAGAGAGAAAAAAAAAGAGAGGAAAACAACAACAACAACAACAAAAAGATAGAAATGAAACGTTTTAACGAATTCGTGTTGATAAATTGGGAAATAAGATTAGTTGTGTGTGCGTTTGTTAGTCCCCTTTTTAGTTTTGCTTGTCTGGCATTTAAACGTCACAAATTTTGGTGTACCTTTTTGGTCTCATATGTAGGTTGCCTCACCTAACACGAAACCTGGCGCTACCCCTCCCAAAATACATTTCTTGGCTCGTGACCATGGCATGTATAACCCATTTTGTATAATGATTTTGTGCGATATTTTAATTCCAGTTACTAACAATAGAGATAAACCTAAATTTTGGATTGGTATGGCTGCAGATCAGCAAGCTGCGAGCAAGTTTATTTGGATCGATGAAACAACGGTGAGTACATGTACACCTGATCCCTACATGACATGTTACAATTTGTATGGCTGTGCGTTTTGTTTTTTGCTGCCAAATGATTTCTGGAATTGGTAGACGTCAAAGGGAAAGACAACACATGGGGAAAATCGTCAGTCATTTTACAATAACAGGTTTTTGCCATTTAGCCCATTGACCCTTTCGTTCGCTCATTCTTGGGGGAATATTCAAAGATATAGACTCATATGTGTAGAGTAACGAGAGGAAAACAATTGACCTCGCTTGTACACAGGCAGAGAAAAGTTGGAATGGCGAATTGGTCGAGGAACTGGGCAGTGGCCCTGAATTGACGCGATATTGTTTTCATTAAGGAGTCTGGGTCTGGTTAATTTTGATAATTAAAGAATAAGTGTTTTTAGTGTTAAATATGAAGGCTATTGTAACCTTTCTTTGATGGAAAAAATTGGTGCATATCACATGGTTTGAATTTCATTGGTATGTATTGAATCGAAAAACTTGTCATTCTTAGCAAACCAATGTTAAATATTTTAGGAACATGTGAACAGACTGTAAATTACCATTTATCTTTCTTGAAAATGGCTTCACACCCGACTGAACACAGGTTTTTGATGACATGTTCTTCGAAAAAGGCGTTGATCCTCGACAGATATCAGCTCTCAAATTTGTTATGGCTAGGCCTAATTCTGAATGGCATTGTAGAAGCGAGCACCCGCCTTCTTTAAATTTTATGGTTAGCCCCCTACTTATTGAAATAAGTGTCAATTAATCAAAATGATTAAAGAAAAGAAACATGGAAACAACTTCATAAAGATATCACATTATAACTTCAATAACAAATTTTTCATGAATTTTGCATCAAAACCACAGTCGACGATGTTGCAATACATATGACTAGTGTGTGTACATGGCATACTATAATATTTTTGACATCCATGAAGGACTCACAGGACTAAATAAATGCTATTGGCGAGTACAGGGATATGCGGGAGTATTGTTTTCATTGCTATCTCTAGAGTAAAACCTTCAAAAATGGCGGGAACTATGTTTGTTTGGTAAAATTTCTTTTTAATCATGTTTTGTGGTGCAAATTTAGTCAACTTTGCTGTTTTCCTGAATTTTGAAAGCCGATTTTCAGTGTCAAGAGAAATTTTGTAACGAGCTGGAGAAATGAAATTTTGAGCAAAAATGATCAAGGTTACCCTATATATATTTTTTCACCTTGTGAGCTCATCTATATCATAATCTCAAAATAAATTCAAATGTTGAAGCAACCAGTCGCTTTATAGCCAGATATCCACAAAGATCTTGAAGCCGCTATTTCGTATAGGAATGTATAGGCGATCTATTTGGTGGTGTAAGCTCTTAAGACCCCGCCCCCTGGTCCATGTATCTCTTCTAATATCATGAATAGAAAATTTAAATTATAGAGATGTAGTCTAACTAGGTTAATGCAACACAAAAAAGAACTGGTCCCAAAGTGTAAATCCCATTAAGAAACATCTTTCTCACCCTTCTCACCAGGCTGTGTTCATTCACGTAGCCCTCTTCATAACTTTTCCACTGTTTTCTGTTCCGTGCCAGTCTGGTCCATGTCTTAATTTCCTGCATTTGATGTGATGCCATTCCTACACCTTCGTTTCTGTCTGCCTCTGCCTCTCTTCCCCTAGGTTAGGTCATATTACTAGTACGCTTTGCCCACCTATTGTCATTTCTCCTCATAAGGTGCCCTGCCCATCTCCATTTAGCTTCTTTGATTTTGAGGATGATGTCTTTAACTTGTGTTTGCTTTCTGATTTCTGTGTTTCTGATTTTATCCCGGATTGTAATATTTAGCATTCTCCTTTCCATGGCTCTTTGGTTGACAATGGGTTTCTGTTTTAACTGATTTGTTGCCGTCTATGTTTGAGTCCCATATGTCATTGTTGGGATGACACACTGCACAACCATTTGAAGCGCATTGTTCCAATAGCAACAAAACAGTTTCAATTACCCCGTCGATATTGATCTAATTATAATGACTGTTAGCCATGTGATTGGTTACACCTCTGCCGCGCCCCTATTATGATGTCATCATTACCGTACTGTAAATGTGCAATGCAAACCCATAGAAAAAACAATGATACATTTATTTTTACAAGATTAGGAAAACTTTCAGTCAATGCTTTATAAACTTAGTCAAATAATCATTTTGAGACGATGAAAAATATTATAAGCAGAAAAAATGTAAATTAACGTGATCGAATATGCTGAAAATAATGATTTTTAGAGGCGTTTGACTGGCGTTTTACACCATGCCCAAAATATCACAGATGTCTAGTAAAAAATGTACGACAATCCACTTTAATTTGCCTTTTCTAGTCTTTTAATTCGGGATTTGATCTGCTTATAAGATGGGTAATAGTCTGTAGATAACATTAATAAACAGCTAAATAGGTTGAAAACAATGGTTTTTCTAATTCAAGCTGTAAAAGTCCTGTATACAACATAATTGTTGGTCATTTTTTTATGGGTTCTACCGTTGAGTGTTCAAGTATACATGTTGAGTACATGTGCTCTGATGTGTTGGTGCTATATAATTGGCGTGACCTCGCCTATCTATAAACTGTTGAATAAGATCAATAGATATATTGGGATTTCAAATCGTCGTGACTGATCAAACATTCTCCTAATTGACATAGGTAATTTCTGGTCACACAGAATGTCCTAGTAGACTCCTAGTATCGTCCAAAACAACTTCATCCGGGCTTTGTTCTGATCATAACTTCTTCTCTGGTATGTTCATGAACATTTGTACCTGTCCACCTTTTCTATTACATCATTTTCCACTGTTATGATTTCATCTGACTGAAAGTTGGTCATATACAGTTATTCCGCAAAGGTTTTTGAACTTGCGCCAGTTCGAGCAATTTTGACAAAAGTTGAAGAAGTGCTTGCGCCAAAATCATTAGATGTGGCTGAAAATTGGCTCAATAAAGCTGGAAAAATATTTTTCTCACATGTTTTCATAAACTTGTTGCGCCAATGTTCACTGCTCATGCGCCAATGGCACGCCATACGGCCTTAGTAGAAACACTGGTCATATATATTGTAATTCCCTTATGGATTTTTTAACCAATATTCTTACTTTCTATGTTGAGGTCGTTGAGTTGTATTTCCATGTCTTTCACTGATGAAGTGATGAGCGCTACGTCATCTGCAAAGCGCAGGTTCGTTAATTTCTCGCCAACACCTTCCAACCCTCTTTAGGTCTAGGTTTCTGAATATTGCTTCCGTAGCCGTGGTAAATATCTTTGGTGACATGGTGTCTCCCTGTCACCCCTCTCTCAATCCTGACAGTATTTGAGACATCATTTTTGGTGAAAATGTTTGCTGTTGTATTTGTGTAGATCTCTTCCAATAATTGAACATATCCCTCACTCATACCAACTTTGCAAAGTGCTGTGAAAAGGTCTTCGTGTTCCAGAGAGTCAAATGCCTTTTTATTTTATTTTTCTCTTTTGCCTCAATGAGGCAGGCATACGCCATTTATTTCTTGTCATATTTCTTTATCTTTTCTTTGTCTTTCTTTACAATTTCATATTATTCTTGTTTATAAAGTATTCGTTTACAATTAATATTACAAAGCTTTTAGGTTTTTTATATACTCCAGTAAATTTTGCAATTGTATAAGTCATTGAAATCGATGTTTTGTTTTATTTTCCGTGATGAATTATAGAAACAAATGCCTTTTTATAATCAATATAACCCACACACACAGCTTCAGATTGTATTCATTTGCCTTTTCAATTGCCTGGTTTATTGGCATGTTGGTCACACACCACTATTTGCGAGTACATCATTGCACTCTCTAAAGGCTCTGTCACACATCACGAAACGTACGAATAACGAACTTATAACGTACACTGGTTTGGTCATTGAAATACATGTATAACGATTACCAAACAATGTACGTTATTAGTACGTTATTCGCACGGTACGGTGATGTGTGACAGAGCCTTAAAGTAAAACCTTCAAAAATGGTAAGAACTTAAAAAAATAAAAAAAATCTTTTCAATTATGTTCTGTGGTGCAAATTTAGTCAGACTGGTTAAATATTACCATAACTTTGCTGTTTTTCAGTGTATAGAGAAATCTTTAACGATTCAGAGACAATGAAATTTGAACATCCTTTTTTCGCAGCGATCTAACAATATCTTAATCTCAAAAACAATTCCAAAAGTGAAGCAACCAGTCGCTTTATAACCAAAATATTCGCCAAGGTCTGGAAGCTGATTTGTATTGGAATGTATAGGCGATCTATTTGGTGGTGTGAGCTCTTAAGAGTAGAGTCTATAGATTATACATTATAGCCTTGACTATCGATTTCACCCACATTGTCCTTTTTAAGACTTCAAACCCTAAAAACGTCTCGCTCGGCTGAATTTCATGTTTACTGCAAGTTTTTACCTACTTACACCCATCAGAATATCACAATTTTTGGCGTACATATTGAAAAGAGTCTTTAGTTTATACATGGAACTTTACTAGTGATTTCACGTCCATCAAGGTCAAAATGACGCCTAAAGACTACTTCGAAAAAGTTGACCCTTTTTCGCCGAAACCTCATAATTTCATGATGTTCGAACAATTAGACTTGTTTCAAATTTTGACAGATTGTAGGCTCGATACTTATTATTGAATTACAAACAATATTTTATAAATATGCTGAGTTGATTTTGAATGATAATGTAACAAACCCGCGTTGTTTTGCCCAAAAATCTGGACGTGAATAACGAATCTGGGTTCGCCCTGTTTGAGCTGTGGATTGCCTGTTTTAAGTATCTATATTATCTACATTTTGTCTGATATACGCATTCGCATAATTTACTTACAAATTGAGCTTTCCAATGAGGCAAAAATTGCAATATTTATGTAAACCAAAGAAAACTACGGCATTCTAATGTTTATGTTTTAGATTTTAGTTCACGATCTCAACGCTGCCTTGATAGCTCAGCGGTAGATTCCTTTGCTTCGTAATGCATGACTAACCCCTGCAATAATCCATGGTTCAAGTCCCCGCAAAGGAAGTGGAAACTATTTATCTTTTATTGATTAAAAAATAGTTAGGATTCACATTTTCCTGAGCAGATGGATTCCCTTTACCATGTTTACCCTTAAAAATAGCGATAAGAATATTTTATTTTATAAAATGGTCCGTTCTTTTACGCCAGCCAAGGTCGCTATCAGCCGTCACTTGTCGTCGAGGTGTCGCTGAAGGTCGTTAAAAAATTCTTTTTGACTGATTTTCAAGTTCGTTACCTTCTGTCGACGACAAGTCTGACGTCATGGTGTGAATCTGTCTTTAGGCAGAACATATATAATAAAATCTATGCTTATCTTAATAACTGAAATTGTTAAGGTGCGTTTACACTGTGACGACTTGTCCGACGGAGGGTAACGCATTTGCAACTAAATACTTGCAACTGAAAACGATAGATAGTAACGATAGTATGCATGGCTAGCAGATTGTGTGAGCGTTAAGTGACTTTAACGATGCGGGCGGAATATTCAAAACTGCAATCCGCAGGTCTCCGTTGCCAGTCGTCACAGTGTAAACACACCTTGGCAACGAATCAAATACATGGCAGGTTTATACAAAATTGGTGCCTTTCCAATATCCCCCGTTCTTGGGAAACCAAATAACAAAATATTGTCTCTATTTTTTGCAAATTGAAGATTATGAAATGTTCAATAAATTAATGTAATTCTGAATTTCAAGAAGAAATGGTATTTATGAATGTACACATGTTTAATGGAATATATTATGGGGATTATTTTTAGGGCGCTGGAACTTCAGTGGAAGGCTTAAAATTCCTTTTGGAATCTATCTTTTTCAGGTTGACTTCACCAATTGGGATGGCGAATCCCCAAACAACGTCGGTGGTAATGAATATTGTGTTGTCATAGAGCATGGGGAATGGGACGACAAAGATTGCATCAACGAGAACAATTACCTGTGTAAAAAACATACTTTCACTCTCTGAGAAAGAATCAGTTAAAGGTTACAGGAAAAGAAAATATAAGTAGCTTCATATACAGTCGTTATAACAAAACAAAGTGGAAAACACCAATGTAAAATTGTAATGAAGCACAAATAATCAACGATACTCAAAACAACTTTCAAATATAGCGCTTTTTTATGACCTCGAAAAACAATCGATCTGAACTGCCCTACTACGATGCTTACATACTTCGACAGCTTTGTCTCGACGAAGCGCCATGCTTTGTTTCATCTGGTGTTTTGATATTGTACATTGAACAGAAAGTACAAAGCGACAACTAGTATGAATGCAAGGTCGGATGACGTCGGTAAGGGTTCAGAGATTTTCGAGATCCACGGATATTAAACAATACATATAATAGTTTACTGGGTGTATATTCCAGGGTCTTATGAAACTCTTCGTACACTAACAAGCGTAATCTCACTCAGCCAGTTCAAAGATATTGTTTTTGAGGTCGTCAAATACAGGATTGCGAGGCGGTATATTTGAAAGCTTTTATGAGCATCGTGCATAATCGGATTTTTATGTTGTTGTTTTTCACTCAGTTTTGTTATAACAAATTTATAAAAACTACTTGATAGTCTCTTTTCATGTAACCTTTAATATACACGCATTGATTGACATTGATAAGCCCATTTGGTTTTTGCTTCTAGGGGTTCAAACACTGGTATTATAGTGTATAGACACTTCACCTGCCTAACCATCACTTTACAGAGAACACAAATATTCCACACCACTGACAAAAATACAAACACAGAAAATGATTCGCAAACGGTTAGACAAAACATAAAACTTGTTTGATGAGTATGCTTTTCAAACATTTTTTTTACATTTTAATCCAAAATATTATTTCAAACAACATTTTAGTTTCGGTTGGATATGTTTCGACAGATCATTTGTGATTTTGTTTACCCTGTATACAGAGTTAGCATTTCTTAAGCATTTTTAGCGTTTAAGCGTTTCTTAAGCATTTTTAGGAACCCTCAGTGTAAGTATAGGCCTACTGAGAATGCTGCGTATTACAATTTATTGGTGAGAATTATTTGAGGTTGTGTTTTCGGAAAGGCGACTTTGGCCGACGACAACCTCTCGTTGGTAGGGAAAAAATCAAATATGGGGTTGCAAAATTAGGAATTTTGAAACATTTGTACAATTTTTTGGAAGTGAATAAGTAAAAATTTCGTTTAATTAAAAGTTTTCATTGCGTCATTTTAGCGGGGGAAATCGTAGGAATCACCGGGGCGTAATGTTGACTTGGAAGTACATATGACGTCATAATTACGCAACGCCTTGGCCGATTTTCATGATTTTGTTATCAATATAAGGAATTTTTATATCAATATACCCTATACTATGGTTTAAAACAACTTTACTTTTGGCGGTGAAATTTTGGGAGGGGCAACCACTCCTCTCCTTTGATAAAAACGTTACAAAAATACCTTGGTAAGACAATGGTTAATGTGGTATCGATAGAAAGAAGAGACCCTAATCTATACTATGGTTTAAAACAACTTTAATTTTGGCGGTGAAATGTTAATTTTCATAGGGGAGGGGTTTACCACTCCTGTCCTTTGATAACAAACGTTAAAAAAATACCTTGGTAAGACATTGGTAAGTAACCATGAGTTATACATCACTTTCATGTTAAGAGTGACTTCTCTAAAATATTGTAAACATCTGAATTACCCCTGTTTCTTTTTATTTACCCGTGTCACTTGTAAGCTCCAAAAACACAGTAATTCTCTGTTGGGCTCAGTTACACACATATATATATATATACTACTGTGAGACAACCGTACATTGATTTGACCATAGAGATACCTAATAGCCATTAGGCGTAGGTTATAGGTCAATACGTAAATGTGTGACTGGGTCCTTAAACTGTATTTAGTTTAGGGTGATTTTTTTTAAAGATCCATCAACCATTTTAATGCAGACGAATACAGGTTTTTGTTTATATATTTTTAAGATTTGAACTTGCTCTTATATTTCTTATACGCCATGCAGCCCTGATTACGTATCGATGTGCCTATACATGTAGTAAACTGATTAAAGGTAACACGATCGCTTAACACTACGGGCAGCTCGTTTGCAATAAATAAAACCATTGACCTTATTTGTATTTAAGGAAGATAAACGAGCTTTGCAATTACCTGCATTTAACTTTAGGCAGTTTCTGTGTTGATATCCAATGATTATCTCTTGCGTCATAAAATACTTTCCGTGAAAAGAAAATTAACACATTGAAGACTTATCTAACTCATGTGCTGAAATTACCCGAACTGAACATTACCTCTATATGGCAATTTCTGGAAGCATGGAAGAAAAAGCGACTTTGGGGTTCACTCCCTTAAATTATGTGACGGGGATGTTCGGTTATACATTGTAGCCGTTTTGAAACCTCTCTCATTGAATTAATGACCCTCTTTTGATTTTTATCACATGTTGCTCTCACTTAATGACACTAATGTTATAATAATCTCTCACTAAATAACCCCCATTTTCCGAAACAAATAGCTACAAATTCTCTTACTGGATTTCAAAAATGGATGTTCTCCGTAAGCATACTAAATGGTAACGTCTTTTGGTGATTGTTGGAAGCGTTTAAACTATGAAAAACTATGCAGTATCGGACCATCTATGATATCAGATTGTCAGATTATAATGAGGCTGTTTTATACACCTTGTTTGTTATGAAGAACATTGTTCTGAAGTACTGTACTATATTGCGCCAATTTGCATATATTTGCAAGTCCACCTACTTTGACCCTGGAATGAGTAGGTTTAAGTAAAATGATATTATTATACCTTTTAAATATTCATGAGCCAATGGTGCCAATTCATTGGTCAATTGCAGCATCAAGAGGAAAAATAGATTTCATTCTCACTATAAAGTTCCCCCTAACCAGTTGGTATTTTCTCCCCCCCAAACCCTACATCATCATCCCCATGATCAAAGTAAATCCCATACACTAATAGTAACTGGTGCTGAAGTTCAAATGGGAATTCCAATATACACAAACAATATCAGTGGTCCCATGGAGGTTTCTCACTGACTTCACTGACTAGCTTTGGAATATAAAACCAGGAAATATATGCAGAAATAATGGTTTTAAATTATGAAGATAATTATACTTTCATTATACAAGTTACAGGACTACAGATATCAAAAAGGTGAGCAACTATGTCTTGAGTAAAATATT
>JXSR01S004313.1:22677-33159 GCA_000969725.1 Ophiothrix spiculata
TTTTAAGACAATCAACAGAAAATATAGGTCTTACTGATCTTTGAACGCGTTTATCTCAGTTATACGTTTTACTCCCTGACCACCTTTGACGAACTACAACTTTACTTCTGTAAATCGTGTGAAGTTCATTAAGGTGTCATTTTAATCCTTAAAGCATGGTCTCTGCAAATAATTATAAAGTGAAAATGACAAGAGGTGCCATTTACTGCTGGTTTGGGATGGACGGTCACAATTTTAAAGATGAAATGGGCAATATTGTCACAGATTTTCAAGATATAGCTAATCACTTCAATAACTGTTTTGTTAATGTGGGACCCAAAAATGCTTCAAATATTCAAAATGTTGGCAAAAACTACTTTGAATACCTCCATGAAATGATACCAGATAGTAAGTATATGAAAACTATTATTGAATTACACTCTTAAAAAGAAAGGATCAAATTTGATCCCATAAAGTATCAAATATGAGCTTACCCTTTTTGGGATCAATTTTGATCCAAATTCTCCTCAAATTTGATCCTTTTTGGATCAAAAAGGAGTGTATTTGATCCGAAAAGGATCAACTTTGAGGAGAATTTTGGATCAAAATTGATCCCAAAAAGGGTAAGCTCATATTTGATACTTTATGGGATCAATTTGATCCTTTCTTTTTAAGAGTGTAGATATCATAAATTCGGAAGCTGAAACCAAATAAAAGTGCCGGACATGACAATATTGGCAACTTTATTATACAAAGTGTAGGAGGTGCAATTGCTGAACCATTAACTAGAATATTCAACTTATCACTGTCCACGGGTATTGTTCTAGAAAAAAATGGTAAATTGGCTAGCCACAGCAGACTATCAGTCGCTTTCAGTTGGAAGTTTTTAAAATTTTGTGATGACAGAAATTATTTGTAATGTCGTTTAGATTTCGTTAGCCTCTCAGTGTTCTGATGTTTCTATGCCGTTTGTAGTAGTCTGAAGTCATTTACAGGTCGTCGCAATTCGGTAGTCGTTAGTAGTAGTTGTCAAGTGGACTGTACCACCCGATCAAATACAGGCTTTGATGCCGGTCACCAAGGCACGTTAAAGTTCCTGTGAAATATAGTCAGCCCACGTTCCTTAAAGTCATAAAAGGTCGATTCAAGCCATCTGACCACATTGCTTACAATTGGGCGTCGTCGAGAAGCCGTCACCCAACGCCAAGCCAAAGTCTAAGTTTGTAAGTAAGTCTACGTTCCTTTCTGTATCTCTTCATCACATGGTATCGCTAAAGGTCTACCATCCGTCAGCAAATTATGATTTTTCATCTGTAGTCGCGCTTGCCGTGCACAATTAGGTGATTTTTGAGGCCGTTACCCTCCGTCGAGGACTAGTCGTCACAGTGTAAACGCACCTTAGACCTGCATTAAACCGAAGTATGTTGCTCTTGCTTATTTACATTATGATTTGTTGTTCATAAACTAAAGATTCTGTTGGTATTCAGGGAGGATCGTTGAGGTCTTGTGATCTAACCGGGACCTGAATTGTACATTAACTTTGACCATATGAACAGCCTCCCTCACAAGCTATTTGGTTTGATCACAAACGTTTTCTTAAAACATATAAAAACAACGTGTTTTCATTGTTCACAAACGAGAAAATGAACAATGAAAAACGTACAACTAAATAGATTTAGTTAAAAAGTCAGTACATGTAGAAAATCTTTAGCAAAGATTTCAAGTTAATCAATTCAGGAAAGTCTCCGCTCTATCCGGGCAACTCCATAAGTCGCCTTTAATTGATTAGGATTCAATTTCGTATGAGCTTGTTTGGACAAAGAGAGTAAAAAGATATGATATACCATTGATTTTCTCAGGACTAGAAAGGCAAAACGCTAAGTAGAAATTAAGCCTTTCTCAAGCTTAGGAACTTGACTTCAAAAGACAATTACTACATTCTATATTCCAACATTTTTGATACATGTGTTTTATATTGTTTGAATACTGTAAGTGATTTTAATCATGATTATCTTCTTATCCACGAATCTTGTTTGAATGGATCAATATTCTTAGATCAGAACAAAAGTCATTATCCTATGACCATGATGACTTAAAAACGGATAGATTTTGCAATTTGCTTCAATTCATTTTTGAAAAAAGTTCCCTTTATTGGCCTAAAAACACGAATTTCTTTCAATTTTTTTTAAACAAATGCGATGATGTTCTATAATCTACTTTTATTTGTCAAAAACACCAATCATGTTCTAAAAATTTAACATATCACCTCACTTAAAACGTTAAACTCAACTGTCAAAATTAAAAAAGGCACAGTCTTCTTAAATTACATAATAATTAATGAAGACACAAATGATATTATGATCTGAAAGCTAAACAACTAAAAAATTCGTTTTCAGTAACAAGTGTAGTAAAACAACGTAAAATGGGTGTTCGAGCAAATCAAAATGATACCACAAAGGTATACCCTAAAGGAATTTGTCAGATTGATATATTTTTACAATATTTTTTTAAAAAGTAAAAAATATTTGAATTTATAAATTCGCTCTTACATTAGATTCGTCTTCTAGCAAATCAAAAGAATACCAAAAAGGTATACACTGAAGGAATTTTTCATATTCATTAATATCATTTACAATATTTTTTTTAATGTAAAAAATATTCGAATTTATAGATTTGCTAGTCATTTCAATTTTAATTAGTATAAATCATCCAATGCATGTGTCTAATTAATTTTACCAATCTAGTTCTAGAAACACCATTGTTAATGTTTTTTAAAGCTATTTGCACTAATGATGTATGGTGTAAATATATACTTGTCATTATGCAACTGCAGGTTTCATTTTCTTCTTTTTACTACATGAACGTGTGTTTGATAACAAACTATTATCCTAAAATTTAAAGATCAGAGCAAATGGAAAGCTGTTGATTAAAATAATAATATATATGTCATATCAATGAAAATGTTGAAACCTTTATCGGTTGCATCAAACTGTTGTAATTTACTAACTTTAAAGAACGGAAACATATTCCAGACATGGAGACACTCAAAACTATTAGCACTTTCCCGGTAAAAAATTGATTTGCACTTTAACTCTCGTGTAATCAGGGGACTCGAGTTTTTTTCATGTCAAATAAAAACGTAACAATAATAAAGAAAACACACACAAAGAAAGGGTCATACAAGCATCTCGATAAACAGATTTTAACACAGATATCTGGCACTGAGTCAATCGCAATTTTGTAATAAAAAACGACATAATTTTTCTGAAACAGACAAAATGACTCACTTTGAACAGTTGTTGAGTCATTGTGTCCGTGTATTGACACACTATCCCTCAAATGAGTCAAATGACTCACTTTTTCTTTGCACAAGGACTGAAATTTGCCCACAACCTTCATGCTAGTTGGTGTAAGTTGATGTCTAATTGACTCAAATCTCAAGCAAAGTGTAATCCCATTCAAACTCTATTTTTCAATACGTTAAAGAATAAGCCACCGTCCAAGACAGTCACTCTGCCTCCTCTTGCACTCAATAATAAATCTAGCAAGACCCAATAACACGCTGACCCTTTTAAAAGGCTCGAAAATGTGTCGGTGAATAACATTTGTAATAAAAGGCTCGAAGACTGTTTAAAGTAGGCCAAAAGATAGGATGGCACCAAGCCAGAGAAACCGATCTAATCTACATACAACTTCAATGTGTTTAACTTGCACTGCGTTTGCTTATTAAAATGGATGGAATTCGTCTTTATTTTCTGTTAGTGCTGGTAGAAACTATTTGTTTCATTAAGTCTAAAAACCACTGTTAACTGAGATGTTACTAAAATAGACATAAATGCAGATATATGGATTAATGTAGATATCTATTATTGTCACCAAGCAAAAACAGCACAAATTTTTCCTATTTAAAATAAGATAATTTTTCTTCTTTAATTACTTAAGGCAGGCTCAAACTGTGACAAATTGTCGCCGACGGAAGGTCCGAACGTAAAAATCACAAATTATTGACAAATAGCGACGAAAAAAGAGGAATAATCAAGATTTAGACCAACTTTGTATGACCTGACTCGTTTTTGGTAGAGTGTAGTTTAACCCGATTTTGTTTTAGCACCATCCATAATTTTTATATATAAAGCTGAATTCAACTTCTACATGTCTTTTACAGCAATTTTTCTTATTTCTTAGTACTGAAGCACCACACAACACTCAATACGTATTGATGTGCAAAGAAATCTCATTGAAGGAAACGCAATCGCACATACTTACAAATAGGGCAGATCATCAGTAATAGATAAAACTATTGACCTAATTTGTATATCAGGCAAGTAAACGAGCTTTGCAATTACCTGTTTCTGTATTGATATCCAATGATTATCTGTTGCGTCATAATCTTTTGCATCTTCAGGTAAAAAGTGTAATAATACATTGAAGACTCACCTAAAACCTCTGAGCAGGGGTTACTCACAAGCATTTCTTTTCATTATATGTGACAATTTCTAGAAGATGAATGACGATCCTATTAATATTTACGGCTAGAACTATTTCACAAAGTTGCATGTGTATGGAAAGGGAAAAAAGATTAAACTAAGAACAATAATGCATAATGTGGAAATATTTTATTTAATTTGAAGTGAATTTCATTAAAAATTTAATTGAATTTAAAATCCAATTAATATACCACTTCCAGATGTAACAGATATGTCGATGCAGGTCAAATCATTGCATTGATTATTAGCTGACAGTGAACAAAAGTCTTTATTTCTTAGAATACCAGAACAAAATATCTGAAATACTTACGGATAATTTTAAATTGTTTATGAACTTATTTCCTATACATTCAAATTAAGGGGTTTCTTCTGAAAAGCAGTCGCTCACGATTGCGTGATAACGATATTTAATATATTGTGAAAATTGAAAAAAGTTTACATCTGTTTTATGTAGCAATTTTTAAACAATATGCATATATCTTAAAAAGACAACATTGTGATAAATGTAAATATCATATAAGCGCCTGATAGACTTCTTTGTCATTTTTACCAATTATGAAATCCAGACAACTGAATGTGTATTTACCTCAAGTTCCCAGACAATATTATCGTTCGGATTATCTGCTAATTAGAATGATAAAAAATCAAGACAGTGACAAACATTCCAAATGAAAATGTTTCTTATTGGAAAAATATGAATCATTAAGCGATTTTTTTCTTCAGAATAAAATCCACAGCATTTGTCAACGACAGATTTCAGTTAATATTGAAAAGACCAAGGTAATTATGGTATTGTTTGATAACATCGATAACCAAAGAAAGTAATGTGCTATGAAGTATCAAAATGCTACAGATGAGCAATCCTTCGAAATTCTTCAGGATGATTTTTGCGCGTTATAAGAACGCTTTATCATTATTATTATTAAATGTGCCGTGATGCGAAAAAATATTTCACCATCATGAACATTTTGATAAATGGTCAAACATATTACTCCATAGAAAATATTTAACACCATGAGAAAAAGTTAAAATGAACCTTTTCATTCGGAATGGTGAAAATATAACACTATGAGAAAACTTCTGAAATGACTACAAAAA
Source organism: Ophiothrix spiculata (assembly GCA_000969725.1). NCBI lineage: Eukaryota > Metazoa > Echinodermata > Ophiuroidea > Amphilepidida > Ophiotrichidae > Ophiothrix > Ophiothrix spiculata. Next base: position 28,242 of record JXSR01S004313.1, read on the forward strand.
TGACAAAATGTATCTTTGCCTTACCGATGATTTCGAGTCAGGGTGCCTCAGTTTAAAGTCCGTGATTGAACAGAGGAATGAGAACCATCTTCAATCTTCTTTCAGTCTTAATAAAGATGGATTATATCGATATTAGTGGTTGACTACTTAGTATAATAATCATGGTTGTGGTAGAAAAATGGCGCACACTTCCGATCAAGAGATATCAATGGCATCACTCAGCACCGCTCTTCATCTGATCTTTTACATTTTTAGCTCAAGTTCAGCTGTATCACATAACAAGATCGCCCAATTCCCTGAAAAGGTTAATGGTCTTATTGAAAGTAGTCAGGATAAAAAGGATTTAAGTTCATGGAAGATATTATCAGTAACTGACCACAGCTATTTAATTAAACTTTTTTTAAAATAAATTAACAAGATTGGAATTTTAGACCAACTGCCCTACTTCCGAATAAGCATAATGCAAGCGTTGACCCTAATTATGGATTTCTGCATTTCAAACTAAAATGCGAAGAACTTTAAAACACATTACGTGTTTAATGTTTTAGAGAATGTGATGCACGATGCGATGGGTTTAACTGTAACAGATTTGAAACATGCAGCTCTGAAGAAGGCATATCGGATAATATTTTCTATTCGGATAATATTTTCTATTCTTGTTAAAAACAAATAATTAACAGCCATAATGAACACATCACATTTTCCGATGCTCTTCCAGTGTACCTTTGACATTATGTAGCAATTTCCTTTTGGAATCAGAACAAACATAAACTTCAAAAACAAAATCCAGAAAAGACGGAATAAGGATTACCGACACATTATTATTAACAAAAGTAATAATAAAAGAATAAAGATGTTAATGTTTCATTGGTTTGGTTCTCTATGATGTTAGTTGCAATTTGCATTTGAAGAGCTTACCATAGCGACCTCTTCCTAATTCTCCTTGTAAGGACTTGATAAAATCATTTCGCAGTTCTTGGTTAGCCGACATTGAAGTGTTTATTTCAGAGCTTTATTGAAGTATGGACTTGAGCATAGGATTTCAAATACTCTAATAGGGTGCATAGATAACTAAATGGAAATATATGGGGCTGTTTATACGCCTTTTTTTCAAATCAAAATCAATTTATTTTTGATATCAAAACAATACATCAAAATAAAATAAAAAACACTTGAAAAATATTATAATCATTTTGAGAAACTTGACATTCTCTCCTATGACTTTACCTAACTACTGCAAAATGCAGAAAACATAACAATATTCACATTCATATACCGATTAGCTTGATTCGAGCCAGTCAATAGTATTTTACTATTGCCCTCTCAAAATAAAATCGGTATATAAAACAAATATTGACTGTTCTTTCATTCTGGCAATAGTAAAAACTATAACCCCTCTGTGATCTTGACACTATCGTACTATTTCCCTCGACCTTCGGTCTCGGGAAATAGTATATAGTGGTTTATGGTTTTAGAGGCATCACACTTGACTGGTTCAGCAACTACCTCAAATGTAGAAAACAATTTGTACGCTATCAAATGCAAGATTCTGAACACAAAGATATCAAATGTGGTGTTCCTAAAGGCTCGATCTTGGGCCCTCTGTTATTCATACTGTATGTTAACGATATTGTACATTCAAATTCTTTGCTTAATCTCATTCTATTTGCTGATGATACTACCCTCCTGTGTTTTCATCCAGATTTAGAATCACAAATTCAGATAATTAACAAAGAACTTAATGAAATTTGCAATTGGTTTAAAGCCAATAAGTAATCTGTAAATGCAAGTAAAACACGTTATATGGTTTTTGGAACACCTCACAATACAAAGCAATTTGTCGATACAAGTATTAGTGACGATGAAAATGTTTCCCAATCTCATGAAGTTGACTCAAGAAAAAGAATTCTTAATGTAAAACTGGATAATAAAGCACTCAAAACAGTGTGTTTCACAAAATTTCTTGGAGTTATAATAGATGAGAATCTAACATGGAAAAATCACATTGATGCAATAACTAAGATCATCTCAAGAAATATTGGTATAATGACAAAACTCAAGCATTTTCTACCGAAAAGTATATTATATACGTTGTATTGTTCACTCATCTTGCCATACATTAACTACGGAATATTAATTTGGGGTAGTGCAAGTAAAATGTACTTAGATAAAATACTTTCTTTCAAGTTATTAGTTGGACATTATTTTCTGCTCAGCTTGCCTTAAGATGTAATCCTTATTGAATTTGGGCACTGTCTTGTGTTACTTATGTTTCTCGTGTAAACTTTTTGTTTTTGTGTAGTTTTGTAGTATAGGGCATATAGTCGTATCAGGACTCTTTGGCCTTCTGATTATGTCCACAATATCATATTTTTATCTTATGTGTTTGATTTGTGATGTATTTATGATATTGAAAATAAATCTGAATCTGAATAGTCTCAAGATCACTTCTGGGCAATATTTGTATATTGACTGTTATTGGGAAATACAGCCAAACACTGTTTTGTTGTTTTTTTGGTGTTTTTTTCAGGCCTAAACCTAATTTGTACGGTGCTTTCCTTTTTTCAAGAACGAGACGGCGGAATGTCATGTTTACTGTATTTTGTCTACTTACACAAGTCAGAATATCCCAACTTTAAGCGTACATAAAGAATCAGGGGCCGATTTCACTAAAATTTAGCGATGGTCGCTAACCCCGTTTTGATCGCTAACTCCAAAACTGATCGCTAAATAGTGGATATTAGCGATCGTCTTTGGAGTTTAGCGATCGAAACGGAGTTAACGACCATCGCTAAATTATACATAAACCTAGTAATGCATTAGTGATTTCACTTCTGTAACATGGTAAACAAGTTAAACATGGTGTCATGAGATTTCTTCGAAAACATTTACGCCTTTTTCGTCGAAACCTCATAATTTCATAATGTTTAAGTTTTGACAGAATGTTATCTTAAAAGTTCTTAAATTTCAAAAAAAATATTGTATAACTATGTGGTGTTGATTTTAAATGATAATGTAATAAACTCACGCTGTTTTGCCTGCCAAAAACTTTTAAGCACTAGGATTTCGATATCTCCCCGTTTGATCTATATATTGTCTGTTTTTAATATTTACAATATTTGGCATCCGTTTAATATGAGCATTCCATCAACCAAATATTGATATTGTTATGTAAACACTTCACGATCGCAAGTATGCCTATAATGTCGAGTGGACCAGACGTGCTTCGTAATGCATGACTATTCCGCGCCAGAAGCCATGGTTCGAGTCCCCGCAAATGCAGTGGGAACTATTTCTCTTCACATTTTATGAACAGTTGAAGTCAAGGAGCCGGGAGCCCTTTCAATTTCTGATGTAGTTTCAACACAAATATACATTAACATGATTTTCAATTATGCAATCAATAATTAATTATAAATACGAAATTAACGTCAATCAAAATCAATTTTGTTTACCAAGAGTCATTGTTTCACAATGATTCTCATAGACTGAAAAAGAAATGGGAAAAGGGGGGGAATGGAAGCATAGAACCTATATTCAAATATATGTTGATAAGTACTTACCTTAGAAACCTTGCAGTGTACGTGAAGGAAAGTCTCCACTCTCCTCCCCTGATTGGGTTACCAATAATTGATTCTGACTCAATTCCGAATAGCGTTCGGACATGGAGAGTAAAGAGATACCATCGATTTTCACTGGGCTAGACAGGCACAAAGTTGGGTAGATATTACGGTCCTTTTAAAAGTTAAGGAACTTGGCATCAAAAGAAAATTACTATAGTATATATTCAAACTTGGTATATTTTTTAAAATGTGCCTATATCATCTGTAAAATGATTTATTTTTAACATAATTTGTCTTTTTTGTTTCAGGAATTAAACGATAAAATCAATTTTAAATCTCTTTTCTGATTTAGTGTTGACAAATAAAGCGCTATTTGTTCATCACAATTCGATGTAAAAAGAGTGGGATGACATATGACAAATATATATCATTGAAACATATATATGCGTCACTCACTGTGTAGTGATTTTCTTATGGATTTTCTTATCATTGAAGCGAAATGAAATTAGCCAATTTTTTAAGGATGAATGGCAAAGAATGACAACTTTAATGGAAACCAGAAGAGGAGTCAGTATGCTATAATTTAAGAAAGAATTGATTTTTGTTCACTGCGCTTTAGAAAAGATTCATCTTTGATTTATAAAAAAAATATTCAAATCGACTAAAAAACAGGTTTTTTTTTAAACAAACACGTTATTTTTTTAAACAGTATGAGAACACATCAATCAAAGTCAATCATTATGAAACTTTAATACAAGTTAAACAGTTTTAGTTCATTGCATTACCAAATTAAAACATGAAAAGTACATTTCTTCCCGCATTAAATTACCTGAATTTTTTAAACATTGTAAGAATTTTAACTTGTCATTCCACTTAAAGTGTTAAACTCTATAGGTGTCAAACATTTAAAAGACGCAGCTCATGCACAACTCGCTTCAATAAGATATGAAAACAAAATTATATCTTGGCTAATGAAGACGTATTTATTTCTTATGTTTACCGACGGTAATATAATCGGAACGATAAAACAAAGAAATAATTTGTTTTACAGTAATAAGTGCATTAAAAGCAACCTAATCATAACTGTTTTTTCTAGCATAAAAAGACGTTACCATATAGATATAGCCTGAAGGGAAATCAGATTCAAATAATTTTGCCGATACTTTTTTTTCTTCGAAAATCAGCTTTGAAAGTATATTATCCAATGTATGTGTGTTACACTCTTAGAAAGAAAGTATCAAATATGAGACAAAAAGGCTCAATTTTGATCCTTTTTAGGTATCAAATATGAGCTTATCCTTTAAGGATCAAAGTGATCCCAAAAAAAGGATCAACAATTTTGATCCGAAAAAGGA
>JXSR01S004314.1:11665-27936 GCA_000969725.1 Ophiothrix spiculata
GATGAAAAAGTTTTTGATTAAGGGTCCCAAAATGAAAATTGATTTTTTGGTCTCATCTGAAAGATTATATTTTAAGCTTTAAAATGACACCTTGCTTTTAGTTATTGGATGTTGGATTGCAAAGTTACATCCAAATTAATAAGAGGCATCAGGCTGATTCAGAAAACTATAGTTCTGAGTTTCTGTACTGGTAAAACTTGAACGGAGAAAGGATTTTTAGCTTGTTTTTTAACAAATTAATCTTATGTTTTGGATGTTGGAGCCTGATTAATATGACAGAGTACACTTCAAAGGTAACGTTTCTGATGAAATTAGAAATTTGACCTTGGATGTGATTTTTGACTATGCTCAGCTTCAATGGCCTGTATCTTGTAATTTACTATGCTGGTTTTAAGGTACCTTTCGGTATGATGGGTCACATATAATCCTTTTTCCATGTTTTGATTAATAGAAACTTGGTCCAAAACAAAAGAGAATGCAGAATGTCCAAATCTTTACTGTACTATTAGCAATTTTCTAGGAATAGGATGGGGTATTGGTATAGTTTTACAATTATTCCGCACGATATGAGCAATGATAAATCAAAACACAAAACGAACAATATATCAAAATGTAGCAATACTTACCTTCATTTTTTCACCTAGATGTCTATAAATTGCACCAACTACTAGCCTTGGAGCTGTAACGTAATTCAAATACAAATTATTATTGAACTATTTTTGAATGCATAAAAGCCATTAAGTTTACATTGTATTTACACGTTGAAATAGAGTGTTTTTCTAATGTTTACGTTCTGCCCAGGACTCAAGACTCCTCATTATGCCTCGCATTCATACTCTCACTGGTGATAAAGGCTTCTCTGCTGCTGGTCCATTCCTTTGGAATAAACTTCCCTACCATATTCGTCATGCTCAATCACTGGTAACCTTTAGGTCTGTATTTAAAGACATATTTATTTGATATTGATTTTTTGTACTTTGTTTCTTTTTTATTCTTTTAAAGCCTTGTTATATCTATTTTCATGTAAGAGCGCTATATAAATGCCTGCATTGTATTGTATTGTATAATGTGGATTTTATCAAAGAATGATGAGTGCATACTATTTTCTCCTTAAAATTGATACAATTGAATTCAGGAAAGCAATACTGACCCAAGTCCATACTGCCCTACCTAAGAAAAAGGAAGCACTGATCAATGTCCAATATTGATTTTTACTAGTAATTATAGTCATCATCATGATCATTGTAGGGCAATATACTTCCTTTGGTCTTGGTGGGGAAGCATGGACTACAGTTTTGTAGCTTTGCCGCTTCATGTCACTCTGAAAGTTAAATTCATTTCAACTAAAAAAATCTTCCCTAGCGACAAATTTTTGCTGATATCAATTATCTGAACGACAAGTAGCTTTGCCGCTATGACAATTGGAAGCGACAAGTTTTTGCAAAAATATACCTCAAGCAGTGACAAAACTACATGAGTATGAAAGCAGCATCAGAACTTTTACATTTTCTTAAGTGGCTGAAACTATTTGAAACAATGCAATGAGGTTTAAACCAATCAACTCTATTACATTATACAAAAAATGAATGTTTATGAGTGCAATGGTACATATATTATCGTGAGGTGAAATATGATGTGTATAGAAATAGAACGCATCATATTCACTGAATAAAAATGATTCTTCCATTGCATGAATGCAAAACATTCTATATTTTGTTTATATAACACCTAAGTAGATTCTTGTCATTTGATTGGGGTATATTATTTTACAAATTACATATATTTATGAATGTTGAATGGATTGGAAAAGATAAAAATAATAATATCCGTCATTTATATGCGCGCTATTCACCGAAGTACCATAGCGCTTGACATTATTACACTGTTATTAGGAAATCGTCACAATCATTTCACCTCAACTAGATCGCAATCTTAAGACGCAGACCTATCGGAATTTAGATTGTAATATTCCCCTAACAGCTCCCCAATGCGCTTGGGTCGACGAAGCAATCGAGATAAATGTCTTGCCCAAGGACATTACCCGTTGGCCGAAGCGGGGCGCGAACTCGCGACGGTTCGAGACCTCACGATTCGGACTCCTGCGCTATTCCACTAGAGCACACAAGATTTATGAAGTCATTATTAAATGGATTGGATGAGCAGTGACATGTGACTTCAAATCCACCAATCAAATGACAAGAATCTACTTAAGTGTTTCATTAATTATTAATAAGTATATCAATCATGTACTTACTAAGTCCATCAGTATCTCCGATTCCATATACGATTGCTGGTCTTAAAATTACATAATCTAGTCTGAAAGTAAATGACAAGGAATTTTTAAAAGATTTAAGGGAGGTCGGAGCCTCGCGATTTTTGAAAAATTTATTTTCATCATAATTTGAAAACTAATGAAGTAAAATATATAAAAGTATACATTTTTAGAAAGGGAATTTCACAAGGAATCTATTTATAGCATCAGATTCTTGAATTAAGAACTCGCTTTTTAGTAACTCACCAAAAACGAGTTATTTTGCCAAAAAAAATTGAACAAGCCCAAGAAAAAAACAATTTTGGCCAAAATGTTCAAAAATTGGTATAAGTCATCTATATCGATGGTTCTAGGAATTTCTCAATTTTTTGTTTAATCCCCTAGTTTTGAAAATTTTGATCCGAAAAGATCAAAAATTCGTTTTTTTCAAAAAATCATGAATTTTGGGCATTTTTTTGGTCATTTTTTGAAAACTAAGAAGTTAATCAAAAATTTGAGAAAACATTCCCTAGAACTATCGATTTAGATGATTTTAACCTATTTCGGAAGATTTTTGCCAAATGATACTTTTTCTAGGCTTGTTCAAAAAATGTTGGCAAAATAACTCGTTTTTGGTGAGTTTCTAAAAAGCGAGTTTTTAAAATTTAAATTTGATGCCATAAATGGATTCCTTGTAAAATTTCCTTTCTAAAAATGTATACATTTATGTAGTTTACATTATTAGTTTTCAAGTTATAATAAAAACAATTTTTAGGGATTGTGAGGCTCCGACCTCCCTTTAGAAGATTTTTAAAACATATTGAAATATGTGTTTTGATTGAATGACATTGAACAGATACCTGTCTGAGAAAAAACTATATAAGTCTGAATACGTCACACAAAAATTTCCTGTTTCCCCTGGGATTCGAACCCCACCCTCTAACATCCTGATCCAATGTCCACATACAGCAAGCCACCAGGTATGGCCTGCCATTGCAACCATTTGCCCACATATATCCACCATCTATGACGTATTTAGACTTGGGCAAAATTCTTGATTTTTGTTGGATTTTGTTGCACTGGCGGGTTAGGGTTATATTAGCATACAGTGTTGTAGTCCTCGAGGCCAGGCCTTGGCCTCGAGGAGTCCTTAAGGACATTTTTTGAAGTCCTTGGTCCTCGGACATGAAGGCCTTGGCCTCGGACATGAAGTCCTTGGCCTTGGCCTTGGCCTCGGACCTCTAAGTCCTTGGTCCTCGGTGCCGAGGACTGCCGAGGACAGGCAAAATTGCTTGTTTTTATTGAAAAATATTAATTCAAAATTTAAAAAAAAATTATCATTAGGTGAAACTTTGCAAAGAAGATATTCACAACATCCTTTAATGCACTATAACACTATAACAATTTGTTTAAAATGTAACTTTCATAACTGGTGCCAATCATATCAAATGTCAGAGGACTAAACTGTTGTCATGCCTATGTGCCACACGCGATATCCAACATAGAGTCTTGCGGAACTGATTTTGGTCAAAAATAGGGTCAATGGAACTGATTTTTTTTCCAAATCATGTCTCAGGAACTGTTTTTTTCCCATAAAAACGACTATTGGAGCTGAACATTTTTCAAAATTTGGTTGAAAATTTTATAAAACACCGTTTTGAGTACAATCTGTTTCTGTTAACAACGAACATTTTTGTGGTTGAGGATTTACTGATATCTCAGTTTTTAAAAACAAAATAAATTGTCTCAAATTGGCCGAGAAAATGTTCATGTAATTTGTAAACTGCTTCATTTTGTAGACTCTCTCAAAATGTTGGCAACCTATTTACTACAACAAACTATCATGTTTTTGCAAAATTTTAGTCAAGTCTTCACACAATTGTTTTGTCTCAGATAGGTTGTTGATACTTGTGAAATGATGTTGTTTATAGTTGTTCAAAATAAAACAATCTTTAATATTGAGCGCATACTTTACTAACCACAACTTTTTCGTTGATAACAGAAATTACATATACTTTTCCTTGAAAATCGGAGGAAAATAAGAGTCTTTGGAACTGAATTATTCTTCAAATAGGCATCTTAAGCGTGGTACATAACCGTACCATCCATCATTGTATTTTAAAGTGACCACGGGTTGCCATATCTTCCCCTGTTCAAAAGATCAATGTGGGGTGTTTCTCAACTAAAATTGCACATCTCATGACCAACCTCCAGGTGCGGCGAAAGGGTTCCAGTCAAGGTCAAAAGGTTATTTACAAGGTTAAACCCCAAAATGTTCCAAAAGTTCATCCATTTCATTCTAGGTCATTTCAAAGTCAATGCCGTTAACTCAAGAACCGTTTATCTCACATGGACCAAACCTTGCCCATGAATAGCTATTTTCTCAAGGTCAGACAAGGTCAAAAGTTTATTAGCCAAGGTCATATGGTCATTTTCAAGGTGAAACCTAAATTTTCAAAAAGTTCATCCATGTCATCCGAGATCATTTCAAGGTCACTGCTGAAAGTCATTAACCCTTAACCAAACATTGACCAAACTTTAACAATGAATATCCCTTTATTCAAGATCAGTCGTGGTCAAAATGTCATTTTATGTAGTGCATGCGTGTGTTTATAGTGCGGGTACTATAATAGTTGCATTGGAAAAGTCCTTGGTCCTCGGCCTTGGCCTCGGAGACACAAGTCCTTGGCCTCGGACACCTAGTCCTTGGCCTCGGACACTAAGTCCTTGGCCTTGGCCTTGGCCTTGGCCTCGGACACCAAGTCCTTGGCCTTGGCCTCGGACACCAGGTCCTCGACTACAACACTGTTAGCATATCTACTATGCATTTATAGACCTTCATAACCCTTACTCCAAAACGCTTAAAAAACTTCCTCAGTCTGAATACACTTGTAAACAAATATTTCCTGTTTCAAATGGGATTGGAAACCCCGACCTGTTGTATCCCAAACTAATGTCCCCCTACAGCAAGCCACCGGGCATGGCCTGCCATTGCAGCCATTTCGTAACCATTGGTCAAAGTCGTTACACAAATGACAATTCTTCCATTTTTTGCACAGGTATTCAAAATTAACTGACGGTACAGTTTTTGAAGAATATTGGCTCCAAAACATTTGAGCTATTTTTGAGTCAAAAAATAGATTTTTTAGTAAAAATTGCAAAATGTTCATTATAATGGCTTAGAAACCACTTGTAAAGCACATTTATGTTCAAATTTATTATTGAAAATTACTGATGAAGCTATAGCAAATACATTTGGTTTGAAATTTGTATAGGGTCCCAGTTAGTGAGTTTAGGGTCGGGTCCCAGGTGAAGTTTTTGATGGGACCTAAAGTATACCTTTTCTGTGACCTATTTACAAAATTCACTGTTTTTATAATATAGCAAGCCTTTTCAAAATTAAGAATGACAAGACTGTTCTGATACTTGGAATAGCAAGCCTCAATTCTAGCGAGCTCTTTTTTCAGACTAACGAGCCTTTTTCAAGGTAATATTTTTCCCTATTAAATAACATTTTCAGACTAGCAAGCCTTCTGACTAGGATGCTGTCCTCCTTACCTGGATACCTTGCTGATATAACATACTTTATCACTGATTTTACATGTTGCTTGTTACTTTAAATGATGGCAGGCAATATTCCTTTTAAGGCCGTATGGCGCACCATTGGTGCAAGTGCTGTGAAAATTGGTGCAACAGGTTTCTAAAAATGTGTGAGAAAGATGCTTTTCCTTGCTTTAATTAACCAATGCTCAGCCTCATTTTGTGATTTTGTCAAAATTTGTCGAATTGGCACAGGCCCCCAAACCCTAGAGGTAACACTGGTGGCAGCCACTGTCATTTTCCCATTCATGGATCATTCAAAAAGAGAAGATTTGTGAACAATATTGCTAATGCATAATGCCAAATCATTAGTTAAATCAAATCAAATGATTGTTTAACTCTTTCACTCCGGAATAAAATTTTAACAATCTCTCCTATTTGGACGGCAAGCCGTTCAGAGCGGCTCACAGACACCTCACTTTATGATAGCATATGATAATTGTAGTGTGTCAGAGTTACTCTCTTTTATAATAAAAGCGATAGTGCTAGATAGTCATTTGTTTCGACTGCTTGCTGGTGAATTTTCAACCAATTTGAGCTTATAGTTTTATTTTTAGAGCAATTTGAAACAATTGCGTCGAATTAGAAATTGCGGCCAATCGTGCACGCATTTGAGAGCCGCTGTGAGCGGCTTGCCGGAGTGAAGGAATTAAATACTCACCCATCAATTGTTGGAAGTACTTCTTCCACCATGAGCTTATACTTTGCAATCCCTGTCCATGGATCCAGTTTGGAGTCTTCTGTGCTAGGATTCTTGTGGGGTTGATACACCCGACCAGTTGATACTTCTATATAACGTTTGACGCCAGTCTTAGCTGCCTCCTTAGCACAATTAATGCTCACATGACGAGTACCTTCCTTATATATCTGTAAGAAAAAATTATGTTATACATGAAATCCTGCAAAATTTGCAAGGGCAAATTTAACGTTACTTATACTAAACAAGTTTGCCTAACGTAAAAATAGCCTCTTACACAGCGCGACTGATCACTGATATACCATGGACAACGTTTTACGTACTCGTAGTAGAAACGAGATTTGTACCAATTTGGCTGGTTTTCTTGAAATTAAAACATCATAAACTATGGTATATAGTGAAGGGAATTAATTGCCAGGAATGTTTTTTACTTGGAACGTTAAAATTGACTGAGGTTAAAAAAAATGCAGATGCCCAATTCGTGCATTTCACAGTAAACAAACATTCATGTTCGGCGTGTATTTCCTATGGTAGGTTCGCAGTATTTTAAATGTACCGTATAGCTTAATGATATTTTGGATTGTGGGATTGGCCTCCGAACTGCTGTTCACAAACCCTATGCTGCTAGTTATCTATTGAACTGAAAATGTGTTTATGCGTTGCTTAAAGGTGTAGGTTCCAATCACATTCTTATCCCCTAGGACTCAACCGGAAGTAGTATATTTTTTGATGCCAACTGAAAGCCCAAATTTTTCTGATTATAAATCCAAAATTTCACCTCCAAATTCTTTATAGTTTTGGAGATACAGCACAAAATGTAAAATGAATTGGTAATACCTATTTTCCATTTCTTTTGTTTTTACATAACAGCCTCATCCCCAGGATTGCATACTTTCTTTTGCCTTTCAAGAGAAAACAAGACACAAGCCAAGGTTAAAACCTTGCAAAATGCATTTCAGAGGTCAAGGTCAATCAGTTAAAAGTAAATTATACACATCCTAAAATAGGAACCTACACCTTTAAGCTGCTGCATAATAGTGTATTGTGTATGTAGTGCAGCGTTTACGCAGTTGTCCGAAAACACGAGCGTATGTGCGCAGATCAATACGCTCATATCCAACCAGGTGCGCGGCACGGATGTAACTCAGGGTTTTTATTGCTTTGTTTACAAGGCTTTTACAACTACCTATTGTTTTTGATTGTAGATTTACCAATGAGATTACAAAAATCATGCACACTTTAAAGGATAAATTCATTGCCCCCTGCTTGTTCTTACGAAATATGGGAACTATCTACTGTCTGGTGCCATATGCCATTCAGCCTGATGGCCTCATGGAATATGGCAAATGCAAGTAAAATTTGCTCTGTGCAAGTGAAATTTTGCCAGTGTACCATTGAGTGCAAGTAACACCAGACCCTAGATATTTGCCCATATCTCGTGAAATAATATCATGGTGAGGGCCTCAGGGGAGCATAGTGACTGACCCTCCCCCACCTGCAACTCGAGTTTCATTGTCCCACCCAGTCTGAAGACCAAACATTACTGCCATAGGTAAAAAATATCACATGTGAAGTGTTACATCAAAAGGTACATGTTGTCTACTTTTAACAAAAATCAGATTTTCATGCCATTTGATAGGGAATTATATAAACTCTAAAATTATACCCTGCTTTTGAAAATTGAAGTTTGGGTTTTTACGTTATGATTGAATAGTGACAATAATTTTCTTATTATTTTCTTTATAATTTGCAAGTTTAATTTGCCTACATCTCCAAATTTGCATGACCGACAACTTGTATCTTTTGATGTGATGTGTCACATATGACAAGTTTGCTAGAGGATCATTACAATATCAAGTTTTAGTAGGTCCTTAAAGGTGTCATTGTAACTGGTTGACCTTGACCTTTGAAATGCAATCTATGAATTTTCACTCTCAGGCTGCCACCTGTTTACTCTCAGAAGAAGAGAAGTATGCAACCCTGGAGATGAGGCTGTTATGTAAATCCATAAGAAATAGAAAATGGGTATATCAATTAATTTAATATTTTATGCTTTATCTCTTAGACTATAAAGAATTTGGAAGTGAAATTTTGGATTCATAATCAGAAAAATGTGGGCTTTCATTTGACATCAAAAAATATACAACTTCAGGTTGATCCCTGGGGATGAATGAGAATGTAAAATAATAAATAATAAAAACTGGGGATTTATAGTGCGCTATGCCTCCCAGATTTGTAAATCCACTCTGCACAGGTGTTCGTTGACCAGGTGTTCTTCGTGACTGTGACCCAAGTAAGCTCCATTCCGCATCAAGCATCATTTCAGGTTCTGCAACAACCTCTAGGGGCTCTGAACCTTGATCAGCCCACATACGCACCATCGTTACCTAATCAGCTCCAAAAGTTTTGTACGGGTTTCCACGAGACAATTAGCAGTTAGTTCCTTGTCCAAGGGAATTTCAAGCACACTCAACGTTTTGGCACAAGCAGGGTTTGAACTCAGGACCTTCTGCACCGCAAGCTAGTGCCTTACCGTTTGAGCTAACTTAATAGCTAATGTAATCGAAACCTACACATTTAATGATCAAGGCAATGTGGTTGGTATCAAGATTAAGAGGTATTTTGTACAAACTTACTGCATCTGTTCGACCATAGTTAGTCTCAGCAGCCAGATTCACAACTACATCAAAAGGTTGACCATCTTCCTTGCTGAATGCTTTGCTGACAGAACCTGTCAAATATCAAAAATGATAAAAATCTATATCTATATGGATTTTCTATACGAAGCATTGTATATGTATACCCTTATATTTGCTACCAATGCATAGGTATGGACCTCCTCTATACTAGCCATTGATACCAAAATGAGCACCATTGAACTTCATATTCGTCATGTGAGTGCAAGAAAGTCGTATCTGCAATAGCTGCCATTTGTCATAAATTGGGATTGCACACTTAATAATCTCCAGTCTTGGGTCAGTGGTTCTTGAAATGGTTCTTCAGGCGACGGTGTCACCTGAAGAACCATTTCAAGAACCACCGACTTAAGACGGGGACATTTTGAGGGATTTTTCACATTCTTGTGACAAAGTATAAAATAAAAATAACTTAGGGCAGCCATTGCAGAATTTCCACTTCTAAAAATGTATACTTTCATATGGTTTATGCAATTAGTTTGAGAGTTTACATATCCAAACAACACCCTCTAAATTAACATAACATAATTTATTTCTTCCACACATGCACATTACAGTAACCAACATATTAAAAAATAGTACAGTAAACTGCTAATAAGATATTGTGGAGGAGGACTGGGAAATAAGCATTAAGCCTGTCGAGTCCCAGACTCCAAATTACTTATAAACATGGGGGAGGGGAGCAGGTTGGGTAGCGGTAGTACCCTTGCTTTGCACCAATGAGGCCCCGGGTTCGAGTCCCGTGCTCGGCACTTTATGTGCATTTGGTTTTCAATCCATGCTCGCTTCCGCAGGTTTTTCTCCGGGTACTCCGGTCTTCCTCCTGCATTCAAAACTGAATTTTAAAAACATCTCAGAGCCCTGTTGAAGATAAGTTACCTTTAGCTTACTTGGTACCAAGTATCAAGTTGGGTTTCCTTGGACTTATGACAAATTGCAAAATTCAACTTTCTTGTACTTAAATGACGATTTTATCATGATTCAACGAGCAGCGAGCAAAGCAAGCAGCGAGGGTGTTGGTGGTCCTATCATTATTGTGACCATAGTCTTCGTGACTAAGAATGAGAAAAAAAGGTACGATTTATTGTTTAGCCTGTCATCTATTGTCTAATAATGGATGGGCGTACAAGATTTTATCATGGGTCTCTATTACGATAAAATAATGTACGCCCAGAAGGAGCAGATGACATCCAGAAATCCGACTTCATAATCTTGATTTTGCCAATAGCTCTCCTAGCATCATCTATTAGCAAAGCAGAACTCCTGTTACAGAGTGTTGAGGCAGCATCAAATGCAGTTGGTCTACACCTACTTGAATGAGGGGAAAACTAAAACCTTCTGATAAGTATTTCATCGTCGTCCTGCATTAAGATCATCAAAGGAGTTGTACTGGAAAATCTACCTGAATTCAAATACCTAGGTCATATCCAGGACTCTTTTTATGATTTCAAATACAATGTAAGAAAGCACAAGCATGGGTTGCCTGCAATAAACTCCACAAGATCTGGTTATCCTCACTAGACCGAAGGACTAAAATCAGATTCTTCAAAGCCTGCATGGAAAGCATTCTGTTGTATGGCTCAGAAACTTGGATAATCAGCAAGAAAATGGAAGATTATTTAAGCGGGTGCTACAAATGTATATGCTATACTCAACTTTTACCGAGTGCTCAACATCAGTTGTAAGGATCATATTCCAAACACCACAGTATATGGTGATATCCCTCCAATATCTTCAACCCTCAGGCAACAGCGTTTATGTTTTGCCGGACACTGCATCCGCACCACCGACCAACCCATCTCCCATTTGATTATCTGGACTCCTTCGGGTGGGAAATCAAACAGAGGCAGTAGTCCCCTTCAGTACACCGACACTATCAAGAGATCTCAACCAAGATCTACAAGAGATCCAATATATCATGCATGACAAGGAAATCTGGTTCGAACATGTAGCCAGTGCTCCTTTCATTCTGTCCACGGACGACCGATGACGACGACGATGATGAGAAAAATATATGATAGGCAAAACAATAAATCTTATCTTTTGTTCTCTAATTAAACTATGGCATTGCAGGCCTTCATTTTTAAGACGAGCTAGAGCGATTACTCTCCTATGCTCACCTAAACGGTCTCTTAGGAGAGCAATATTTAGCTCACCTCAAACTGCCTAAAATCAGCTAATATCTAATGGTATGACCTCAAATCACTCTCCTGACAACTCTCCTTGAACCTTTCAGGAGAGTTATTTATAGCTTATCAGCATTTTTCAAAAATGAACCCCTGGCATTGAACACCTTGAAGAAATTGTTTACATACCTTCACTAATAAGGTTGGCTGACAGAAATTCAACATTTTTGAAGTCTTCCTACAACCAGACAGAAACAGAAAAATCTTTAATTACAAGTCATACAATATTGTATCACAGATCTACAGAAAAAATGGATTTTGAGACATAATAGGCTTGTTCAAATCCTTACTCTCTAAATTCTGAAGATTGAAAAAGTCAATCGTGCTTGGAGTGACTCTTCGGGTCAATCGAAAAGATTGACAATTCAATCTACCATGAGCGAAAATCACTCTTTTTCATTCATACAAGTAAAATTTCCAAACTTAAAATAGTGAATTTGCTGTCGGCAAAGGGTGACATTTCAATCTTTTTGGAGTGAAATTTTCAATCTTTTCAATGATTTTTCCCTCAGCACAATCTGCCTCGATTGAATTATATAAGTCAATGTAAATTTACACACACCTATATAATTCAATCGAGAGGGATTGTGCTGAGGGAACAATCGGTGAAAAGATTGAAAATTTCACTCCAAAAAGATTGAAATGTAACCCTTTGCAGACAGCGAATTCACTCTTTAAAATTTGAAATTTCACTTGTATGACTGAAAAAGAGTGATTTTCGCTCTTGGTAGATTGAATTGTCAATCTTTTCGATTGACTCGAAGAATCACTCCAAGCACGATTGACTTTTTCAATCTTCAGAATTTAGAGAGTACGATTACAAACTGTTAAAAACTTTTGTAAAATTAGCTTATGTATAAATTCCATATCATTGCGTCCATTAATCTATGTAAGCCTATTGTGAGGTATATTCATATTTACAAACATACGATTTTGTAAACAACTCGTAAACAATGGACTTCAATAGGCTTAATACATAATTTTTCACACAGATTAAGCATCATTACAACTGATCCAACACCAACTACTTACTTTATGTATGTCATTTAACCAAGAAATCTGTGGTGGCGTTTTATCTGCTACGCGAATCTGTCAAAACAACAATGTGAAAATATAGTTATTTATTACAGCATACAAAAGTCGCCATCACAATGCCTCGGACTCAAATTTGGTTTGGATAGGGACCTACCTCTGGGAAAATTGAAAAAGCCACCAATCCGAATACCATGCAGTTTTCAAGAAAAAGGGACCCATCCATATACCAAATCTCCAAAAAATTTTAGTCAAATTTAATAAAAAAAACAATTTTTTCTGCCCAAATTTGCACTATTTTGTCCAGATTATGTGAAGTTTTAAGAAGAAATGTCAAAATTTTGCTAAAAATTAAGTACACGCCAGGGCAGCAAATTATGCGGAGCGGGGAGCACCGCTCGCAGGAAGCAACAGAAGTAATTGTAACTTTATGAGAAAATATAAATACGAGCTGATTGAGGAAACTTTAAGCTTCAAAAATTTGCTCCTGAGGAAAAAATAAAAAAATTATGCCCTGAGTACCCCCCCCCCCCCCCCCCGCGGGCTACGAACATGGCAGGTATCCTGCTATAATATGTGGTCATATGATCAATTTTGTCAGAGGAATTTTGGTAAGGACTATACATAAGATTGATCTATTGATCACTAGCTTCTGATCTTGCCTTGCAGGAAGGAAGCCAAATTTGCTGAATTGTGTACTTTTCTTTCCCACAATGCATCATCAAGAATGCACCAGTAAACTGTCTACGAACACGAAAGGTATCCTGTTATGCGTGGTCACATGATCAATTTTATCAAGAAAATTTTGGTAGGGACTATACATAAGATTGATCTATTGATCATAATTTCTGATGACTTGCAGGAAGGAAGCCAAATTTGCTGAATTTTGTACTTTCCTTTCCCACAATGCATCAAGAATGCACCAGTAAACTTTCTTAATCACTTTTAGTCAGTCTTAGTTATTTTAATATTTTTGGAGTGCTCAGCAGATTCAAAAACTTATCCAAAGAGCTAAGTGAGTTTTGGCAAAAATGTAAAGTTCACTTACCTGGTATGGTACATCGAATTTGAAAAATTGAAATGCAGTATGCTGGTCATAATCATATCCCTCATGTTTTTCAAACAATGCAAATATATTGAATTTGCAGGCCTTGAATTTTAAAAATAACTGGTGTGCTACAAAGAGCACTTTTCAGAATATCCAGGTGTGCTGTAGTTGTGCATTTTGTATCTAATTCTGTATAATTTTATCAGATTTAGGTGTGCTGAAAATCACACTCCTCAATATCATTTTAGGCGTGTGATGGTGTGCTATCGCACACGCACGCCTCAAAATACAAGGCCTGAATTTGTTAACTTGCTTCTGAACACTTTCTTATACACTTGATAACTTAATACTAAGACAAGAACTCAAAAAGTACATCACTTCCTATATTTTTTGTATTTGGAAAATAATGAAACTCTTTTAAATCATGTGGCCAACATTTAACCAATCAATGAACGATGTTGAATTATATCATTACACTAAAATTACCTGCATTTATTATTATTTTTTTTAGAGAGAGAGAGGAATTATTACTATTTATTCCTAGACCTGTATCAAAATGCTTGAGTTTGATTGAAACAAGCATTGTCTTACCCAGCACTTTATATTGGCACTTAGTAGATGATGTACAAGGTTCCTCCCAATGAAACCACAACCTGCGGAAAAAAAAACAGAGAACCAATGGCTCAGTTACTTATCACAATACAGATCATTATGAGTTTAAATTAGAGTACTGTAAACGCCAATATTTTCGTGCTCAGTAATTTTTACGCTTGGCCAATTTTGCACGTTTTTATTTTCGCACACATGAACATTGGCCGAGTATGGAGTTTCCTTTGCAACAAATACACATTAATTTTCGCTGTGCACTTATTTCCGCGCTAACCCCAGTTTGTGTGAAAAGCATGAAAATAAATGTAGCTCGAAAAATACCACTACAGTATTGATATATTGCTCAAGATTTTGTTGAGTACAACCCTGAGGATAACATCTTGGACATTCTGATTACAAACTGCCCATCTCGGCCGAGCGGTTAGAGCACGGGTCTCGTAATACAGAGATTGTGGGTTCGAGCCCCGAGCCGGGCGGTTTTCGTCTCCTTGTTTCCTTGGGCAAGAAACTTTACTCTACTTGCTCCGTGGTCGGACAGTCACGTAAAGCCGTGGGTCCCCTGTACGAATAGACTCCTTCATGGGGTATGCATGTTATGCAAGTACTTGTATCGTTGATTGATTGATTGATCTCTAGTGAATAGGCTTGAAGGGATGCCAGGCATAAGTGACCATGATGTGGTTTACATGGACACAAACATCCAAGCTTACAGACGTAAACCGATCCGTCGCAAGATACACCTGATACGCCAGATTTGTTACCAACACATACGATCGCAGATGTAGTGTCAAAGACCTACAACGGACAACCCTACAGGATCCAGCAAGACATGGTCGACATAGACTGAGACTCTGACCAGTTCCTCACCAAGTCAACATCAAACACCAGGGGGCACAACTCTAGATTCTGGATACCACATTGTAGCAGCCAGACATTCCTATCATCCTTCTTCCCTCGCACCATCAGAGAGTGGAATCAACTAAAGAAGGACCCTGGAGACTTCCAAAGTCTTGATACAGGTCTTCAAGGAGGCATTAAAGGAAGTCGTCAATTAATCCACTGTCAATTACTTTCACCCTCATCACTGTATATATTGCACCTTAATTTTTGGCATGCGGCCATCTTGGACATGGGCGCTCATCCTACCGCAGTGCGATTATCTTCGTTTTATGAAGTGGCACTTTTCAGGAAGAAGAAGAAGAAACTTGGCAATTTACCATCAGATTGGCTTACGTGCTCCTGGGACCTTGCAATGTCTTCTAATTATAGACCAGTGTCTTTGACTCCCATATGTTGCAAACTGCTTGAACACATTACCAATATTATGAGACACTTCAACTATCACAAGACCCTCACTAATAGCAACATATGTTTCGCGCGAAACATTCTTGCGAATTGTGTAAAACTATTGATGACCTTGTCAGGTCCATGAATGCCAAAAAGCCAGTCTACATGATAATAATGGACTTCAGCAAGGCTTCCGACACAGTTCAATAGACTACTCCACAAATTAAATAACTATGGCATTACTGGTAGGACTCACACATGGATCTCAAATTTTCTGACTAAGCGGAAACAGTGAGTTGTCGTGGATGGTGATCATTCACAGTGGGTGCAGGTTAGATCGGGCATTGGTACCGCCCTCAACCCCTATTGTGCTTAGTGTATAATCGACCTCCTAGATAAGATCACGTCCGAGGTTCGTTTATTCGCCGATGACTGAGTTATGAACCTGCCCATCCACGACAACTCTGATGTTGCTTGCAGAAAGATTCAAACACATTGTCATCCTGGCAAGACACCTGGCAAATGAAATTCAATACCAAGAAAAATGCTTTGTTCTCAAACTATCGCTCGCATTCTATGACTCAAAGTCTAAAAAACTAATCACTTCTACAAATTTGGTCATGAAATTCTAGAGGAAACAAACTCAAACTCATATCTTGGCATTAATCCCAGCATTAATATACTAATGATCTCAAATGGGATAATCACATTCAATATTGTGTCAAAAGCAAAACGCAGGCCTTTTAAGGGGTGTAAGCACCTTACTTAATGTTACGTTTTTGCAAGTTTATTTTGTACCATAACTTTTTAACAAAGTGCTTAAAGTTAATAAAAGTATAAATTTCCAGAAAGGAATTTTCACATG
>JXSR01S004315.1:17703-29745 GCA_000969725.1 Ophiothrix spiculata
CTTTTAACCTTTATAAGCGAGGCAACTAGTTACATTGACACTTAGCAACATCCTCTCTTTAAGCGATTCAGTTTTACATTATAAATGAAATCGTGATGGCTATGCTACTGGCAAACAGCTAATGCATGTCAAACATATGTCCCAGAAAGTTTCACACTCAATATTCTACTACATAATAAAAGGTAACCCGTCAAAAAGATCCGAATGTCGCGAATGAATAATTTTAAAGAAATGGATTTTAAGTGAAAACAAGATGGTGAGTTTACCCTTTTATGTGAAACGCATTGTCGAATATTTTTAATTATACCTGAGGAAAGTCAACTATGCTAATTGGTCACATTTTGCTATTTTACCCTATTAAATTTACATCTCAACCTGGAAATTAAAGGAGCATGGTCCGATTGCCTCAATTTTTTTCAATTTTTTTGAGATTTTGGTACAAAAATGTTGCTCATATTTTTCTCATAACCCGTGTAAAATTTCACGGCTGAGTTATGTTCCGTTTTGGAGATATAAACAAAAATGTGTCTAATTATGGTAACCATAATTAATCTTATACAGTGACGTATAAGCGGTTCTGAAATACAAAATTGCCCATAAAATCAAAACGGTTTGACCAATTCAGCTAAGATTTGAAACTTAGACCTCTCGAATGGTTATCTTTTATATGACATTGAAATCTAAACTTTGAAAAATTGGACCAAGCTCCTTTAAAGAAAGAAAGTGTGGCATATTATATATCATTTAAAAGGTGTAAATATGACAATGTATGTAATACACTTACTTTTGAAATTTGCAACTTCCCGCTCATTTTGTTGGAACAGTTTCAAATGTTAAATAGAATTGTCGTTTTTGAGATTAATCTGATATTGTTGGATTCAAGTCAATAACTGAATATATTGAGATAAATGGAGCATAATTACGGAGACGGTGAATAGAAGTAATTTCCTCAACAAAATGAAATAATTGAAAGCACATCTTCCAATTTAGATCTACAATCTCGTCATTTACATCTTATATCAACAATTTCGATAAAATGGTTTTGATCGTTAAAGAAGTTCCTTGTTTGAAGGTGTATAAATTTCATCTGAATATGTATCTGATTTATATTTTGTCATAATTGTTAATCCAATCAGATATGGTGCAAAAAGTCAGTAAGATTTAACAGAAGCAACTGAACTTTATCGTCATAATTATTGCAGGATTGTCGTAAACAAGATCGATAATAAAAAGAGTTAATTCCTGACAAAGATATGCTTTGCTAGATCTGCATTAATAGCCTCATGTAAGATCATACATGTCACCTGTAAGATCTTAGACTAGATTGATAATAAAAAGAGTCTATACTTGAAAAAAGTTTGACCAAGATATGCTTTGCTAGATCTGCATTAATAGTTACCTATAAGATCATAAATGTCGGGAGTAACTCTGAGCAGGTGCACGGTAATCTGAAATACACACAAGACTTCATAATAAACACACTACTGATGTTTCATATTCAATTGTAATTTAAGAATGCAAAAAGAAGCCAAAGATCTTAAAATGACGTACAGAATTTCCAACATGATTCTGTGCAATACTGCAATTCTAATACCATTAACGGTCAGATTACAATATCAGGCTTACACTGCAAGGCTTGCATTGTATCTGAGTCTTTTGTACGTCAACATATCATATCTTCTTACAAGAAGTACACAAAAATCACCTGTCCTCTAAGAGAGTATGAAGGAAACATTTCTATCTTGGGTTTCTTAGTGCAACGTTCCAATTTTTTGTATTTCTTATAGACAGCATTATAAAATTGGTAAAATAAGACCTCTGATATGTTGTATTTGTCGCAACTGTAATGTTTTGAATGTAATCACCAGTGAATTGTACAGAAATGCAAAATTTATTTAAACAGTTGGGCAATAAAAAATAAATAATGCACCGATTAATTGAAAGAGACAATCAAAATAGCACTTTGGAATAATCATGTTAATATGTCTAACTGATCTGAGTAGGATTACCTGCGACTGACAACTTTGCCCGTTTTAGATGTAAATATTAATAAAGCGAGTGCACAAGGTGTTTTAATTGTATACGATACTATTGTAATTATTCAAAAAATCAAATAGATTGTAGTAGCTTACAAAAACTTGTAGACTAATATCATTTCACTTACTTCTTAATCCACACATACATTTCTTTAAATAACTGGAACATTGAAATATAATTGTTGCCATTCTTATTTAACCAAATACATTATTTTTAAGAAATGGACGATTCTGCGCTTACTAATGATTTACATTGCAAATGACAAACATGAACAACCTACAAAAGCATATTAAACCCGCGATAAAATATCCCTTAGCAGACTTGTTCCATTAATAAACAAGCAAATTTCTTGATCCCAAATTTCTCAGCTTACACTAGTTACGAGTGCTAAGTATAATATCCCCAAATGCCGACTACCAAGCCAGGTGAAACAATACTTCCAAACTCAACTCGTTAAGAATGCATGGGCAATTACAGGTTTAATGATAAATCAAGTTGCAGCGCGCCAAGCTATAAAGAAACACATATGAATCAATCATGGTAGTGGCTTTGAACATTTGCCAGTCTAATGGCCCTGTGTAATGTTATGAGGCGACTGTCGTTTGATACGGTATATACATACAGTGCCCATGATATTAAAGCATTAAAGTTTGCAGGATGGAATGAAAACACTTTTATGATACATCTTTATCACTTCTATTTCTTTAGCAGTCAGTCAGATGCAAAATAATCATATACAGGGAAACATTGCAAAGTATTTTCACAAGTTGATTCAGAAAATGTACTAAGAATAAATGCTCTCATGCAATCAGAAAGCTGTGAAATGCCATTTAGAAGCAAACTTGATTTCTTAATTCAATTACCACTAGATAAGTGCTATGCTTTTTTGTTCGGTAAAACGGATAGCATTAATGTCAAATAGGTTAAAAAGCAGGGCTCTAATTACATTGCAAGATGGTGAGTCTTTATAGGCGTTTTGTTTTATCAAGGACAGTCTCTTAGAAGCCTAAAGTAATTCTTTGTCACTCTAACCGAATTTTCTTTCATGTGCTGTTGATGTTGTCAAGACGCGCAATATACAATGTGCATGGTTTTAACCGGGTCTCTGAATAGACACATAGTTTAAACAGCTTCTTTGAAGAAATAAAGCTAAAACCAGAGGCTAAAATTTTAAAAAGAAATGCAACTCAACATTCGTCTTTATGAAGGACGATAATACAGCGATGGATGCCTTCAGCTGCACGCTTAACCTTTTTGAAGACATTCATTTTTCACATACACAATTTGTGTAATATCATTAAATATATGTAAATGTATTTTTATAACTTCTTTATATTTTTTGCATATGTTGTGATAAAACCAAATAACAGAATTGCTGCATAAGTTCGTCATAACTATTATTGTTTTTGCCTGAAGAATGACATTTTTACTGCATTCAATTGCCAGACAGTCAAAATCCCAAACCATGTAAATCATCCATTTTGAAAAATTACCCAACAATATTTAAAAAAACGATGTTCAGACAGCATGTTAACACACACATTACATGCCTTTCCATCTAATGTCCTTAACTGACATTTGCTTTGCATCAGTTACTAGTCTCAAAGTAAATCTATTAAATGCAACAAATTCCAAACAAATAAAAAGCTTGTATCTGCTTTCTGCGATCAAAATCAATTTATACTAATATGATTTTCCTTTCATCATATGATGTTCTTAACGTTTATTAGCTACATTTTTTTTTTGGATAAAAATGGCATGAATATTTTAGTTTAGTGGGCTATGTTATCATGGATATATTACATTTTCAAACAGCAAACAGTGCGTTACGCATTTCAACAATATTTAAAATATGCATGAGTGACAAGTTGTGAAAATTTAAGATGTGTATAATTTTCAAGTAAAATTGGAGACGTAAGTGTTCATATATACACATAATCCTCATATGAAGCTAATGTGTAACGTTGTTCCTCAATTATGGAAAAAATAAACCCTTGAACAATTATTTTTCAGTCGTTTCATTGTTTGTTTATATTATTGTTCTTTGGCAGATTACTATGTAATATCATTTCCTAATTGAAAATATTTGTTGAATTGTATTGCACTGAATTGAATTCGAGTGTATGGCAAATCAGGCAGTAACAAAGAGCTTATCCGTGGACAAACATTTTCTTGCATCAGTTTAAAAGAGCAAATAACAATATAATACCAATGTTTACATGTCAATTCAACCACGTTGGGTGATAGCAAAGTTGTTAAGTTGAGGTTAACGAATTTATTAAGAGTGATATAAAACAAATATTAACTGCCTTAAATTCATGTGAAATAAAACAGTAAATCTTCCATTGAGTAATGATATTTCACCGTCACCTGAATTTAGCCGTAGTTATTCAATTTTTCATCAATGTTAAATCATTCAAAATCAAAACACATTCAAATGCAGTAGATGTATCATAAAGCCTGACCCCTGAGAGCAATTCATCACCTTACATGATGAATGGCGAAATGAATGGTTGTAACTCAGATTAAATGTGTGCTTTTAGGTACATAGCGCTATTTTCAACTAATATACGTCATATGGTCAGTGCCAACCTAGGAGTTAATCTCAAGACAAACGTAGCTAGCTTTGTATTACAGTCATCCTGAAAGATAAAATCGGTCCAGAGTAAAACTGAACAGGTTGCAAAGTAATCTAAAATCCACATTTGATTTTATATAGACACAAACTACTGATGTTCAAATTCAATTGTAATCTAAGATTGAAAAATAAAGTCCCAAATCCTAAAATTGGTGTACACAATTTCAAACTTGATTTGTGAAATCAGTTGTCAGATTACAATATAAGGCTCATTTCAATAATTCACCTGTCACACAAGGGAGCCTGTATTATCGGGTATGCTTTGTGTTTTTTTCCAATGATTTCGTTGGAAAAAGGACCAAAACCACAAACAGACTCATACTAATTTGTTTTCGTGTTGTAAACATACAATAATCAATTCACATAGTGGATTCAAATGTAAACAGATGAAACGGTAAAAATAAACAGAGCACAGACTTAATAAAAATTGTTTTCAAAAAACATATATAATCATGTAAATATATCTATATGCGCCGAGCATTTACAACTACTACAGCGCCAGAATGATAAATACGTGTGAGTCGATCGAAACCTGACGCTTTTTAAGTACACAGGGATGAAGCAAGCGTACAGATAAACGTGACCATCTAATTTTATTATCACATTTAAGTTTATATCAGATAGCAAGCACGGCGGAAAGTTAGATAAAACAATAGCCAAAAGTAATACAGCATTTTAATAGTGTTTTGTACGTATCTTTCAACATATTAAAAGCAAATAAAAGTGATGTTTATTGCAAGCTGTAGGATAAACGGTGTATAATTCAGGGTCAAGATTATCTTAATGGTACAATGGAAATGAGACTGCCAGCTTAGATGGAATGTGTTATTAACGATTTTTATTATTCACTTTCTACTACATCAGAGATTATTGTAGCGCCGCCTGGAAGATTATTATATATATAAAGTTTTAATAGTTTATAAAGCGCCTCACTGAAAATAAAATTGTAATTCATTTACTTGAACATGTAGACTAGTTAGAAGTGTACATTTAGGAAATTGGAGCTGTATTTGAAATAAAAACAGATATTTTTGTAAAAGAATTATGTAACTTAACCACCGAACTATATAAGGGATTGTGAAATTGCTTCTGGGCTAGACACTTCAAGTTATAAACCGAAAATACTCAGTAAGCACAACTATTTACTTTTACTTGCATAAATGTTATTCCTTCCGTCTAATCGCTCAACTTTCTTTGAGGATCAAAAGATGTGTAGATAAGCATAGCCAACGGAGAAAAAACATATTAAATGTATATCGTCGAATGATATCACTCGGCGTAATCTTCAGTAAATGGAAAACAGTATTCTTATATAAAATAGCTGAAAGGTGAAGATTTGGTTGGATTTGTAGAATTTCTATAATTAATGCACCCTGCTTTTGGGCTATGCATGGGGTGTAATTAGGTTAAAAAGTCACACTTATAACGTTTAACCCAGCTATTTTAATACTAAAATGGTATTTGTGATAGTTTTTTTAATAATCTTTGTGTGCAGGGTATATTAAAAAGCACGATAGTTGGTTGTTATTTGCATACGAGAGTTGGAAAATATTCCTTACTGAAGCATGTACAAAGATAAGTCTTTAAAACAACTTTACACACATTAACTAAATAACAAATCCAACGGTGGACAAATAATTTTTATACGTTACCTAATAAAACTGAAATGATTTTCCATCTCAGTCATTTCCAGAATGACCCATTTCCGAAAACAAACTGTTTGTTGGTCTTGGAAGAAAACAATAATGGATTTCACAAATGTAAGGTTATTTTAATGTTGCTGTTCTGTCACCATTGTCAATCGTCATTAAAAAAAAGGAATTTTAAAGGTACTGAGGGAATTTTCCTAGAAGTTTCACTTGAAATTTCAGATCATAATTTCTGTGTTAAGTATTTCTTCTGACGTTTCTCAAAATACTTATTGTTACCATTGAAACAAGGTTAAATTATTTGAGATTTACTGCTGGACAGCTAGTTCTGTATCATGATTTGTACCAAATGGGTTAATGAAGCTGTACGTATGATTTTACACGTACCTTGTTATC
This sequence comes from Ophiothrix spiculata, assembly GCA_000969725.1. Taxonomy (NCBI): domain Eukaryota; kingdom Metazoa; phylum Echinodermata; class Ophiuroidea; order Amphilepidida; family Ophiotrichidae; genus Ophiothrix; species Ophiothrix spiculata. The sequence goes on from JXSR01S004315.1 coordinate 24,424, forward strand.
AGTATATCAAGTTTCGTCCTATCTGTTACTGTATCAAGTGTCATGTACTCTTTCAACAAAGATATACATGACATATGCAAAAAAAGTACTTGCAGTTTTGTGATGCAGTATTTTAAATGTAAATGGACAAATTCCGTTCTTGCATTTTTATATCCTTCCTTCTGAAAGAAATCATATTTGTGTGTATGTATGTAATTTTGTGCAATACTACCTCCATGGTGATTGTGATTACTAAAATTGAATAAAATAATAATTGTAATCAAATATCAATAGATATTCAACACCGAATACATGGTTATATCCATGACATTCTGCATTCTAAGCCTCTGCATCAATGTATAATTAGAAGAATCGATTTCTCAAACTGCCTGATGAATTCTATTTGCACAGCTGCTGAAACTATCAGAGTACACCAAATTATTCCTACCTGTCAACTCTATATCCCATTGTAGTGAATTATGAATACGATTGATTCTATGTAAAAGAAAGGTTTCCTGTTCAGTAATCTTGTAGTTCAGATAATAAGTGTAATTTTCCCCTTTAGGAAATATCTGTATACTTGTATTTTGTAATTTTGTAAGATGCTCTTTTGCAAACATTAATGCTCCATGATACTTATAGTTTCCTATTCAGTAATCCTGTATTTCAAATAATAAGTGTAAGTTTTCCCTTTAGGAAGTAACTGTATATTAATAGAATTTTAAAATATGCTCTTTTGCAAACATTGATGCTCGCTGAATACTTATAGAATTTTACAATATGCTCTTTTTTTTTAAACAAAGATGTTCGATAGAGATAATTTTAACACTAGTTTTAGCAATTTTACTTGGAATTCGTTGTGATAATTATCACAGAGTATCCAATGTTTTCATTTTATTCTTATTTCATGGAGTTGGTAACTTCCTATAATTTAATATGGTTATGATAAATTGCATAATACTTTTATTTTAAGTAGCATGTCGCCAACTTCAATCCCATCCTTTTAAATTATCTGTAAATTCATTGGCTGTAAGTTCATGCAATATGTGGATAGATTATCACATTATTCAGTTTGTAACTCAATATGTGGATAGATTTTCACATTATTCAGCTTGTTACTGTCAAAGAAAATCATCCAAAAGGATGCAAAATTCAAATTGAAATGTTGCTTACTCCTCTTACGGGTATCCGAGCTATGTTCAGATTTTATTCTATTCAGCTTCCCTATCAGCACCATTTCTCTACAGTCAATTAGAGTGAAAATCCATTACAATAACAAAGAATGACACATACATTTTACATAAAAACCCATTTGTCAAACTGGCAAAAGACCAATGATATCAGACATTCACAATGCAACATCTTACACTAAGGCAATCTTACCAGATTATTGTAACTATATACATTCAATTAGTTTCCTTGTAGAATACGCGATGCGCGAACCTTAAAGGTGCGCATCCCTGAATCACAGTGTTCCTAGTGGTTAATATACTCGATATATTCGAAGATTAATTAGAAGAAGTAGAACAATTATGGCCGCTTATTTGTACTCATGATTTAGCTAAATCAAAGACCTAAAGAGAAAGATTACAAAACAATATTACAAAAATCTATTTATAAAAAAACTAATTGTAGTTAAAATTTCAAAAATTAAATCAAAATCATACACAGCAAGACATAGTGTTTTCACAGGGTAAATTTCTTCGTTGACAGACCCTTGCTAATACTTTTCTTTAAAAAAAAAATAGCTTTACCTCTACCTGGGGCACTAAGCATACATGTTCATGACGTGTTTTTTTTTATGACCACAGTAGTGGTTTTTTCAATAGCAGTACTTTTTACAACTGAATTACTTTTATATATTCCTCATTTTTGTTTCATGATGCTTGTATAGCAATATTATTTCCCTTGAGATTGAAGACAAAATTATGTTCAAACACCCTGAACATTTTTCTTGTGAAATTATCCATGACCCAAATAAAGCATGCACTTGACAAACAATGTAATGTCAACTGCCATAATACATATGCATGATACACAATTTTCAATTATATGAACGACATATTTTATCATTTAAAAAAGTAATTATGTTTTAGAAGTAACCTATCTTTATAATGTCAAATAGTAATCTTGTGGTATGAAGCTGCAGATAGAATTAGAAAATCATGATTAAGTTTTTCAACTTTCGCAAGATTTTTATATAACACTTATCATGCAGACAGTCATACAACTATTGCAGATGCCTATTCAATATAAAATCAATTGCGTTGCTTGTAAACAATAGTAAAACAACGAATAAGTAGGGTCATTTTGAATGATGAATTATGCAGAAAGTCATTTCTTGCACAAGCACGGCAAGAATATACATTTAGATAAATACATACTACCATTTTTAAGTTGACGAGTTACTTCAAAAAGTAATAATTTACTTCATGGGATGAATTAATTCTTTTTAAATACATATAAGCGCTCGTGTGGTCTAGTGGAACAGCGCAAGACTCCAAATCAGTAGGTCACGAGTTCGAGCCCCGCTACGGCCGACGGGTTATGTCCTTGGGCAAGGCATTTAATGTCAATTGCTTCGTCGACCCGAGCGATATTGGGGAGCTGTTATGGTGAACATTACAATATAAGTCGGCCATGCAGCCACCCTAGTTGAAGCGAAATGAATGTGACGGTTTTTTGATGGCAGCGTAATAATAATTGGCAACAGCGCTTTGCATACATAATAAAAGACGCTATAAAAATCACATTATTATTATTTTATTATCATTTAATAAAATTTTGATATCAAGTATTGTTATAAAATATTACAGACTACCTCTATAATTGCAAGACCAGACAGACGATAGTCATAAATCCTTCTGAAAACTACTTTGCTCTTTAAATTAATAGGGTTGACTTTTCTTTCAATTCTCCTAACAACACTCGACAATCAGAGACGTAATTTAGTCCGTTAACATTAGCTCCTCAACGCCTTATGTGAAGTATAGCTTGTTGTCATCACATAAGTAACGAGTGTTAGAAATGCAAATGTAAACAGCTGAAAGTGGCAGCTGAAGTGAACATTACGAATCAGCGGAGGCTCAGAGGTAGGACTATGAATAGTCATGAAAGCATTGCACTGAACAAAGTTAGCAATCTATTGGAAGTATTGTATATGAATACAATATGCTTTGGGGAAGTAGTGCAAAATACTGGTGTTTGATGACAGAAGATCACCTTCCGGCGGACAGGGGAGGCAGGTTGTCTTGAAGAAGCAACTTTTGCATTATTTCTACGAAAAAAACGATATATATTGTATTTGTTTGAATGTATTTAATGCATAGTTTTATACTTGCTTATTTTTAAATTCTATCTATATACAACTAGAGTATTTACCCGATATTTCGATATGTGGGTACTTGAAAATATTGCTGCACAAGTAAATAAGGTTTACATAATAAAAAAAAATAGATTTCTGAACAATAAACATATAAATGTATTCCTATTACAAGACAATCTTGTATGTTTCATATATTCTGCGTGTTTCAAGCTCAATTGTATTATTGCTTTGGCAAGCAACCAGTCTTTGGCTTAATGTAAATAAACAAACGATGCATTTTTTGATGATAACTCATAGTTTGTAAACCCCCTTCAATAATGGTTCGTCTACTCCAATAATGGTTCTCCCTCTTAATCTTTCTCTTGTAATATATACGTGTCTGCATTTGTTGTACCATAAAAAGATATCACGACCTCTCCATCATGCCTTGCTTCATATGGGTTTTTATACGGGTTGTAATGAGAGGTTTTAGGGATGAAAAATAGCGCAATTAGCAGATCTCATTCCAATTATGCACTTCAGATATTTTTCACTCTTAAACCCTATCATTATAACATGTACAAAAAACCTATTAGAAGCAATGCATGATGGGAAGGTCCTGATATCTTCTTTTGGCTGATTCTTTTCACAAATTTAGATATAGTGATGTGTGAGTTTTATCACAAATGAAAACCATAGAGTGGCACAAATTGGTCTATTTAGGGTAAATTTGCTTCACAAAACACACTATTAGAGCAAAAATTATGTGGTTTCTAACAAAATTGTTATAATGATGGGTGGGATACTTGATCCAAAAATATGTATTGCTAACGGTTTATCTGAAAATTCGACTCAAATAAACGATTTTTTTTCAAATAACTGTTTTGAATACGTCATGAAATGTTTAATATTGTTTCTAATGTAAGCATCATAAATATATACTATCGATTTGATATCTTTTGTTCTTGATCTGTTATTACAGTTTCCACTCAACTCCTCTGGGAAAAATGAAATAAACATGAAATGCATATTGCGATTCATAAACATCAACAATTGATCCTGACGTTTTACGTTATTTTACAATATCTTTCAACGATAGGAAAATTTAATTCCGTACATCAATTCTGTCCAATCATTCTGAATTTAACATGTTTTTGTATATGTGGGACGCGTTACAGCAAAGGTACATTAGGGTCAAAAATAGAAATAGAGTTTTTGGTATGAGTGGAAAGCATGTGATCTCCGCATTGAAATGACATCACAATCATGAGTATAGGACGTTCCGTTCTGGACTTATGTGCGAAAACGTTTTGGATGGTAAGCCAAACCAATCACCGGCAGTGATTATGATTAGCTGACGATGTCCTAGCAACAAGGTGCATTTGTTGACAGTAAATAACGCCTGATAAGGAAAAGTTTTAAATATTCAGCGCCCACTTTTGGCAAGCTATGGACACAAAGAAAAAATTGATACCAAGACCGCGTGGATGCGAATAATATGCTGATGCTGGAATCATATCAAATTTGCATATATAAAAACATGTTTTTGCACATGAAAAGTAATTTTCCTGACAATGTATATTCTAAAGATAGTACTTATGAGGAAATTTGAAAATCGACCCGGGGACCTGTTCATCACTATTTCTAACTCTAGCGGCCCATATCTCGGAATGTTGTTTTTGGACTTAAAAGATTAGGTACCTTTTGCTGTAACGCGTCACATATAAGTTCTTTTAAAGTTACATCCTCTACTAGTATATTGTTCTCAATGTCAATTCCAGTATAAGTGTGACAAAATCAATGAGTATATCCATATTCCGCAATTCCAAGGACGCAAAGAGATCCATTTTTCAAACGGTGAAAAACCAACGATGTTTGACAAATATAACGCAAGCATATTCAAAGCGTACATTTGTTTTGGAGTTTGGATATCTAGAACTTATGAGATAATGGAAGTACAAGGTCATGTAACAATTACTCTATATACAGTAGCTTTATGGTCAAGTAGAAACCATACATATACATGGCAAGTATTGAGA
>JXSR01S004315.1:29795-44097 GCA_000969725.1 Ophiothrix spiculata
TTCGACTCAAATAAACGATTTTTTTTCAAATAACTGTTTTGAATACGTCATGAAATGTTTAATATTGTTTCTAATGTAAGCATCATAAATATATAATATCGATTTGATATATTTTGTTCTTGAACTGTTATTACAGTTTCCACTCAACTCCTTTGGGAAAAACTGAAATAAACATGAAATGCATATTGCGATTCATATATATCAAAAATTGATCCTGACGTTTTACGTTATTTTACAATATCTTTTAACGATAGGAAAATTTAATTCCGTACATCAATTCTGTCCAATCATTCTAAATTTAACATGTTTTTGTATATATGTGACGCGTTACAGCAAAGGTACATTAGGGTCAAAAATGAAAATGAAGTTTTTGGTATGAGTGGAAAGCCTGTGATCTCCGCATTGAAATGACATCACAATCAGGAGTATCGGACGTTCCGTTCTGGACTTATGTGCGAAAATGTTTAGGATGGTAAGCCAAACCAATCACCAGCAGTGATTGTGATTAGCTGACGATGGTCCTAGCAACAAGGTTGCATTTGTTGACAGTAAAATAACGCCTTATAAGGAAAAGTTTTAAATATTCAGCGATAAATATCCCACTTTGGGCAAGCTATGGACACAAAGAAAACTTTGATACCAAGACCACATGGATGCGAATAATATGCTGATGCTGGAATCATCAAATTTGCATATTTAGAATGTGTTTTTGCACATGAAAAGTAATTTTCCTGACAATGTATATTTTAAAGATAGTACTTATGAGGAAATTTGAAAATCGACCCGGGCACCTGTTCATCGCTATTTCTAACTCTAGCGGTCCATATCTCGGAATGTTGTTTTCGGACTTAAAAGATTAGGTACCTTTTGCTGTAACGCGTCACATAGAAGTTCTTTTAAAGTTATATCATCTACTAGTACATTTATCACAATGTCAATTCCAATGTAAGTGTGACAAAATCAATGAGTACATCCATATTCCGCGATTCAAAGTACGCAAAGATATACATTTTTCAAACGGTGAAAACCAACGATGTTTGACATATATAACGCAATCTTATCTAAGCGTACATTCGTTTTGGAGTTTGAATATCTAGATAATGGAAGTACAAGGTCATGTAACAATTACTCTATATACAGTAGCTTTATGGTCAAGTAGAAACCATACATATACATGGCAAGTATTGAGATAGTGTCTTATAGTATAAAACAAAAAAGTACCTGAAAGTATAGTAGAAATATTACTTCTTACTCCAATGTTATAAATTATTATTATCATTGATCTTATATTTAAAGATGAAAAATGTGATTAAACGACGATGGCTTGGGCGTGATTAGTTGACAGAAATGTTATTCAAGGTCTCTTCAAGGACCAATCTATACACTGTTAGAACTTTGGACAAATAATTTACCCAACGTTGGTTCAACTATGAACAACCCAACTTCTGGGTAAATAATTACCAACGTTGCGTAAAATGTTGGCTAATTACCTAACTGTTGGGTAAAAGTTTTTGCTAATTACCCAACTATTGGGTAAAATTTCAACAACAGTTGGTTAATATTATTTACCCAACAAATGGGTTGTTCATAGTTTAACCAACGCTAAAAAATTGCCCAACAGTGTACCAGTGTAGGGCTTCTAGAAAACACAGTATTGTATTTTTTATCAGACGCAAACTAACACGTTGGTTACATTCGCGCACACATAAATCCAAACACTATTAAAACGTTACTCCAAAAGATCTGCGTAGCGTGTTCAAGGTTTAACGCAGTCAATTACTTCAAATATATTTTTTTTTTGTTTTTTGCTTTTTGTATGGCATATTATCTTTATTACATTTCTGAAAGAATTAAGACAAGTGAAATGCTTTTTATTAGTTTAGTCTATGTCAGTGATCCCCTTTTTAAGATTTAGTTTCAGAAATATGATCAGACTATTATACTGATATCAAAAAATAAAATAGAAGACTTCTATAACGACTAAACCATCCTCGCTGTACCTTTTCCCTTTTAAATTAAGATATTACAGACTTTAAAAATGGTGCCTTTATTAAAATATGACTGAATCAATTAAATTGTTCAGTCTTGCCTTTATTACTACAGGTGTTGAAATCTATAGAAAGTACAACACACTTTGACGGCAATAAAATCAACTTTAAGCACGCATATGTGACCGTCCATCCCAAACCAGCTGTAAATGCCAGCTCTTGTCATTTTCATTTTTTTTTTAATTATTTGCAAAGGCCATGCTTTAAGGATTAAAATGACACTTTAATGAACTTAACACCATTTCCAGAAGTCAATTTATGGTCCGTCAAAGGTTGTCAGGGAGTAAAAACGTATAACTGAGATAAACGCGTTCTAAGATCAGTAAGCAATTATTTTCTGTTGATTGTCTCGAAAATATGCAGAATTATTTCAGATTTCCTATCCTTTTCTTGAAATGAAACTTTTCTGGTATTTTGTAGTAAGCACAAGAATTGTAAGTCTCTCAAAAAATCAATTTCGGCAAATTACGACCTTGACATGTAGTTTTACCTGTAGCGCAAAATGAAGTTTCTGGCATTTACGGCTCATACAGGCTGGAAAGCCAATAGTTCAAATACATAATTAGTTGTTATTGTTTTTGATAATGGTGTTGGCAAAATCTGAATTCAAATACCAATGCCCTGATAAAACCAAACCTCAAAATTGGTGTGAATATTGAAGTCCCCAGCCGGAGAAACTAAAACATCCTTCACAGATATGCGTCAGGCGTGCAAATTGGTTTCCGATGCCAGACTAAAAATAACTAAAAAAATAAAGTCGTCGTGCAGTAAACAGACAATAATCAGGAAATCAAATTTAAACAGCTCAAGCAATTACAGTAAACAGACAACAGACTAAATACAAAATATTGGACTTTCAAAAAGCACTCTTGTATTCTCAATAACTCATGTAAAGACTTCTACCTAAGTCCAGCATTTAGGATTACTACAACGTCAAAAGAACACACTTACGAGTCTAAACCTGGCTGTTTCCAGCAACACAAAAATGAAGTAAGCGTATTATGTAAACAATGACTAAACCATCTAATTTTAACATCACATTTAGGTTTATATCGAATGGCTTAAAATACATAACGTTAAAAAACAATTGCCAAAATATTAACACAATTTACTTGTGTTCAGTTATTAATTGTCAACATAATACAATCAAATAAAAGAAATCTTTATTGCATACAGTATGATATATGGTGTATAGTTAAGGGTCACAATTTTCTTTTTTTCTTTCGATTAAACAGTTTATATTTTCATGATTCGTTGGAATTGAGATTCTTACCTTATCATTAAATCCACTGTATCATTTATCACATTTGATTAATCATATTGTATTACATCAGAGATTATTGTAGTGCTTGAAAAATTAGAATAAGTAGTTGAAAAAGTGATTCATTTGAACAAGAGCATTTGATGAAAGTGTCAGTTTTTTCAGCTGATTTGAAACTAAAATCAAAATTTCATTTACATCCCGAAAAGAATTATGTAACCCAACAACGGAGATTTTGAAAGTGCTTCTTGCTAGACAAATCAAGTCATAAACCAACCCAAGAGTACTCGGTAAGCACAGTTATTTACTTTTACTTGCATAATCGTTCCCCCTTTCATCTAATCGTTCATATATTTATTCGAAGGTTATAAGATGTATGTATAAGCATAACCAACGGAGAAAAAAATATTACATGTGTATCTTCGAATGATTCCACTCATTGATATTGTTGAAACTTTTTATAACTAAATCTTTAACAATGTTAACAGTTACAGATTTATAACTAAATGTGTTAATGTTAAAGAAAATATTCCAATGATTCTGAAAACCAAATTTAAATTGAAAGGTATGTTATGTATAACATTCGGCTGTAAGCCAGGCTAATCCCAATAGTGCAAATGCATTAAATTCAAGGGATGCCTCCGTGGTGTGAAAGACAGAATATTGGAAAGAATTTTCGATTTTAGATGCAGGAGGAAACCGAAGTGCTCGGAGAAAACCTGCGAGGACGAGTATGGACGGCAACCAAATTCACATACAACCTAGGTCCGACCGGGAATCGAACCCGGGCCACAGCGGTGAAAGGCGAGGTCAGAAACGCTGCGACAACCCGTCCTCCCTGTTATTTATTCCTCTCTTTTATTTTATTCAAAAGCTTTTTTAGACTTTTTCTACACTTACGAGATTACGAGATTCTCTGTCATTACCAATTTCTCTACCGTTGATCAGACTGAAATCCATTACAATAACAGTGAATGACACGTGAATTTTACAGGAAAAATATAGAATCAATTTGTCAAAATGGCAAAAGACCAACCACATTAGACATTCACATGCAACATCTTTGTACTGACAAAAATAATTTGGTTTTAATGATAAAACATCTACATGTAGAGTTCAAACTAATGTAATTCAATTGCTTTCTCCTTTTTGGTGTGCATTGTGACGCGCATCACTGAATCATAGCGTCCCTTATGGCCTAATTAACTCGTTGTGTTTGATTAACATTAAGATAAGTAAGCATGGGTTGAAAATTGGTTTTTATCTAAATGATCATGGTCGCTTTTTTTTTTTGCTCATCATTTAACTAAATCAAAAAAGTCAAGATAAATATGAATAAAATACATTTCAGCTGTAGTTATTTCAAGGGCCAGTTAGAGCTCCAGAATTCAAGAAATTATGCAGGTGCATAAATGTATTCAATTCCATCGTTTTAAAAACCTACTTGAAAACACTTGTGTGTTTGCTCCAGAAACCGCATTGCCTGCTATCAATAGTTTGAATATGAAATTTAAATTGAGCCAACTCGAGGAATATCAATGATTTTGGACAAGGGTGTCAGCAATAAGCAAATAGAGTATATAAACATGATCATTATTAACATAAGTCAATTATTTGCTTAATCTTCAGATAGGTAAGTTTACATTTTTTGTTATCATAGCACGACAAGCATGGGTGATACATATAAAAAGAGGTGGCATGATTAAATCTAACTTATATCATTTTCTGTGTCATCACTTTCTTTCGGTATCTAAACTTAAATGAAAAAAAACCCAGTTCATTTGATATTGAGCAAATTAACAAGTGGTAGTAAACAAGCAGTTTTCGCAAGATACATTATTTGTCGATAAACCTGTTTTAGAAGGATATTATCTCCAATTGTTTGGATACTTGGAGCACTAAGTATACATATTTTAGATTCATTCGTGGCGTCTTTCACGTGGTATTACTAACTATGATATGATATGATATTCATTGCTATATATTGCTATATAAAACAACCAAATACCTAATAGAATGTTGTGTATCTATTCCCTGATGAGGTTTATACCAATGGTGCATTTTACGAATGAATTACTTTTATATTTTCCTCATTCTTCTTTTCTATATATTGCTTGCATAGAAATACTATTTCCCCTGAGAGTGATGGCACAATTGTTTGCAAATACCTTAAATATTTCTCTAACGAACCATCCATGATCCAAATACAACGAACTCTTAAATATTTTTTGACAATAAAACAAGTTCATTTGTCATGAGCCTATAGCACTATTTCCAGTATATTACAAAAATGAAAGACAAACATATCAAAATAAAGTGCATTTGACTTGCTTTATTTCTAGTTGTAGCAATATTAAAATAGACATGATGATTTGGTTGTTACTTGAAAAAATTCTCAAGATGTCTGCTGTATCATATGTGTGCATCAAGACTGTTGGGGTAATTCATTCCTATGACATCTTATCAGCCGCTACTGGATGCACTTAACTCTAATTTTGTTTTTGTCAAGTAAAATACGTTCATAGGGTTTTCAAAATGATGCCAGCGTAAGCTAAGACAGGAAAAAAACAGTTAAGCCATTTATCAGAGCGACAAACTTGTGATGATATTTGACATATGTATTCATAGCAGTATGTCTCTTAGCATACAAATCACTTACATACTATGTTGCAAGTCTAAATGTCTTGTACTTTTACGGTTACAAGTTTTGAAAACAATCATTATGGAATTTGAAGACTTTAGACAACGACATGACCCATTATTTAATAAATAAATGTATAATGTATTGAACTTACCTTTATAGTGTTAAATGGAAAACCTGTCGTGTGAAGCTGCATATAAAATTCAGAAATATGATTATTCAAACGAATGTTTAACTGTTGTCATATTTCCCTCTTGAAATTACAATTCAAGCAGCCATTCAAATCTTGTTGATACCTAATAAATACAAAATCCATAGCACTAGTTTGCGATAAAACATATGTATGGTCATTTTGAATGATGAATATATGCAAGACATTTTTGCACCAACCAAACCAGAATATGCATTTACTAAAATCTATACTAGAAGAGTTTTTTTTATTTTAAAGTTTTAACAAGGTTAAGTCGAGGATAAAATTGACGACTTACAACAAATAAGCAGTCATTTACTTAAGTATAATGAAATATGTCTTGAATTATATGTATTCTCTTATAATCTTAATATCAAAAATTGTTATTCGAGACTCCCATTATAATTACAAGCCCAGCCAGACAGGTAGTCATCAATCCTTCTGTAAAACTACTTTGCTCTCCTAATTAATAGGATTGACTTTTCTTTAATTATCCTATAGTACACGACAATCAGATATGTAATTTGATCCGTTAACATTTTCTCTTCAAAGCCTTATGTGAAGTATAGCTTGTTGTTGTCATCACATAAGTAACCCGTATTAGAAATGCAAATTTAAACAGCTCAAAGTGAAAGTGGCAGCTGAAGTGAACATTGCACTGAAGAGGCTCAGCGCTAGACTTATGTGGAAAGTTAGCAATCTATTGGAAGTATTGCATTCTAGCATTAATATTTTCAGGAATAGGCAATTCTTTTGACTGGTATTTTGATTTTGGGAAAATATTAAATATTTTATACATACTCGGAAGCTTACCGCAATCAAGAAAAATGACGATTTCTATAAACAATAAACTCACAAAATGTATCACTATCCCTACTCGATTTTTTGAGATCCCACAGTTAGCCAACATCTTGCAGTATTATCTGTTGAATAATTTCATATTGCAATGTATTGGTGTGTACAACTCATGTCATATTCACAATGACCTTGGATATCTCGGTTATGACCCAAAAAGATTTATTTTTCAAACAATTGTTTGGAATAAATGTATGTTATGATACACCTGCATAATATTATGTAAATGTAATGAATGTTTAGCATCGTTTCTTACGTAAGCATCTAATTTGTATAATATCGATCTGATATCTTTTATATTTGAACAATTTCCATTGAACTCCTTTGGGGAATATGAAATAAACATGAAATGCATATTGCGATTCATGTAAATCAAAAATTGATCTTGACATGCTCACGCTGTTTTACATCTCTGAATGATATCAAATTTGATTTCATGAGATAAGATACATTAATTCTGTCAAATCAATCTGAATTTTACATGTTTTGTATATATACATTTTTTCAAAGCTACATTATCTACTACTACAAATTTCCTCAATGTCGATTCCAATATACCTGTGACAAATTCAACGAGTACCTGATGCTTTGTTGTTCAAAGGACAGGACGCAAAGAGATCCATTTTTCAAACGGTTGTGGACCAATGATATTTGACATATACAACGCAAACATACTCTAAGCGTACATTTGTTTTGATGTTTGGAAATCTAGAGCTTATGAGATAATGGAAGTGCAATGCCATGCGACAATTATTCTTTTTGGTAAAGTAGAAATCATTATGTGTTTTCTTGTAAATCATTCGTGAAGTATTTAAACTCAGAGATAGTCTAAAAGACTGGAAGTTTTGAAGCCGTTTTAGCACACACAATTTTTCTCATTGCTTAAATGTAGTTGATTATTATTGAACTTATATTTCAAGATGATACAAAATATATCAGTAGAACGACATTTTAATGTGGCTAAGGCATGATTTGTTAACCGGTATCAAGAGCCAGTATCTAAAGTTCCTCCAAGAACCAATCCTGAGATTTTAGCATACCCTGTCTTATGTTTTTACTTTTTTTTACAGAGTAAATCCAAGAGCTACATTAAAGGGACTAGCCTAGATTCCACCTAGAATTAAATAATAATGGAAATGCTCTAAACAAAGCTTAAAAGTATAGTAAAATCCAAAAAAGTGCAAAATTTTACACACAAATGGCTCAAATTGAGAGAGAATTAATTTGCAATATATCAGTCTTTGATGGTGGTGTGTTTCCTAAATCCTAACTTTTGTACCTCAGATGGATTTACCAGATAAAAGATCAAACAAAGCTCCTGGAGATAATTTAAAACATAATAAAAGGGAAACAATTTCATCAAAAATAACTTGTTTAGTCATCACAAGTGTAGAAACAAGATTTTTATCAGTTTTCAAACTAGAAACACTGTTTTCACACCACTTTTTGTCTCCGGCGACAAAAATTAAAGTAGGTAAAGAATTGCTATTTTCTCCAATGTTCCTCAAAATCATGGAAAACCACTTGTAGTTTATATTATTATAAACATGTTCTATCAATTCAAGTAAGAAAATATACAGGTAAAAAATTAGTGGGAAGAATCTAGGCCAGTCCCTTTAATTCATCCTTTCAGAAATTACGACGTATGAACACACCTTTTATCAAAAATAAAGAACTAAATAGAAGATTTTATCACGCCTAAGCCACCTTAATACTCCGTTCCGAAAAATGAGTATTACAGGCATGCTTTTATTAAAATTTGACTGGATCAATTAAGTTGAACTGCTTGGCGTTTTATTACTACAGGTGTTGAAATCTGCAGAAAGTACAACACATTTTAAAGGTAATTAATCCAACTCAAATCACTTATTTTGTTTGACCATCTACATGAAAACAAAAGTGATGGTTTGAAGAAGAAACGGCAATTCAAAAAAATTCTTATCAAGGCCTTATAACACAAAACCTCTTTTGACTCTTTTGTGTTGACATTTTAAGCTCTTTTTGGCATTCCATATTTGCCTCAAATACACTAAAATCTGACAACTCAGTAGAAACAACTACGAATATTAAGTTAAAGAAATACATTCAAAATACCAACTTAGAAGTAGGTGTTGGAATAATCTGTGCAAAAGTGGGAATATATTTTATCATAATTAAAAATGTGGAATGGATTCAAGCTGTGCATCGCCAAATATGTGGGACTTCTTTTTCACCAATACCATTAAAAAGATAACTAAGATAGATGTTGATAACATCATCAAAACATCGGGTACATACACGAAATTTTAATTTAAATAATGCCATTCTTGACAACTACTTACAGTAATTGGAATTCATTTCGTTCACTCCTACAATCTATCTTGACAAGAAACTTTTTCCCCCCAAATTTCTGCATCTTGATCTTAACCATTTGCATGCTTTGATAAAGTATATGCTAGTTCATTCATTATTATAACGTTATATACATAGATGTTGTCTTTCTCTGAAGTCTGCTATACTAATATTTTGATTAAGGGTAATTACAGCCCAGGAAAATCCTAATTATTTTTTAATCATGAAAAGAGAAATAGTTTCATTCACAAAGCATATTTCACATGTTTTTTCAACACACCTAAGTGGCACTTGATATGGAGATACTATATTTTCATCGAAGGTGTTAGTTTTTAATTATATATTTGTATAGGTATAGATAAATTTTGTTATTTACCTTTACTGACTATAAACATAACTTGAAGTCGTTTTTACCCCGATACACCAACGCACTTACTCATTTATTTTCTTTTGGAATATATGAATACATATCAAATATCATAATTACAATTTGACAAAATACTTAACCTTAAAATGTTCGTTTTATTTCGATAACTTAAATATTAAGCCATGGGTCCCCTGTTAAGAATAGACTAATTCATGGGGTATGCATGTTATGCAAGTACTTGTATCCATGATTGATTGATAGATCTAAAGCTACGATTGACAAAAACCTCTTACAAATGATCACCAGACAATAAGAATGTAAAAATGTGTTTTTAAGGTTTGACTAAAAATCTCCCCTAATAACCTATCAAACGTGTTAAGTCATATTTTCTTTTAGACTTCTACTTTGCACTTCTAATTAATACGATTGACATTTCTTTCAATTGTCCTCGTGCCACTTGAGAATCAGAGACGTAATTTGATCCGTTAGCATTTTCTCTTTAACACCTTGCGAGGTCTAGCGTGTTGTCACAGAACAAGCAATCCGCATTTGAAATGCAAATTTAAACAGCTGAAAGTGGCAGCTGAAGTGATCATTGCACAGAGGACGAGGCTCAGAGGTAGATTTATGAATAGTCATAAAAGAGTGCTAGCAGTCTGCGGATAGTGCAAAGGTTTAGATTGCTAATGCATCTAGGCAATAAAAGTTAACTTCAACTTCAAAAATTTTACAAATCAAACAAATTAATAAATATACATTTTATATCTATACTGCAAAAATTATTTGGCAATGATTACAATTAGAACAGAATGTGTTTACGACCAAAATAGGAGATTTGTATCAGAATATTAAATGAGAATTATGGTGACATCTTTATTTCCTGTTGAATTCTATATGATTTGGTTTAACACTTAAACAGGTTAATATATTTGGTTAGTGTTTTTCGTAAACATTCGAGAAAAATGTAAATGCGTGTTCATTATTGATATATCTTTTAAGATTTCTAATTCATGTTCATCTATTGCAAAGCATATTTTTTGCAGACTGTAAACTTACATCGAAAATTGAAAAAATATTTTGACGCTGACACTACACAAACACACAACTGACCTTCTGTTTGTAAAAATATTATTTCTAATTATAATTTATCCACACGTTTGATTCTTTCTCTGTATATAATTTCAGGCTTTTATCTTTTTCTCTTTAAAGAAAGTTTTTCCACTTCTAAACACCAAACAATTGAAATTATAAATACTGTTTACAGGTTCAAATCTATTTAACTGAAATTAAATAAGAACACAACTTAAAACATTTAATTTAAGGCTTTGTCAGACAACACCGTATATGTACGAATAACGTATAAAGGTTTCACATACCGAACGTGTGACAAACGGACCACCACCGTATAGATAACGAATTGAACGTATACATAACGGACAAACCGTATGGATAACATTTTGAACATACTTCTAACGAACATATGACGAAGAAGAATGTATAAGCCAAACCAATAGTGGAAATAAGTACGTCAATCGTTCGTTAACGACGATGTGTGACAGAGCCTTAAGATCTAACGTTTTTAATACCAAAATCACCATGTATCATATTAATTTTACAAACTTAGATGTCCAATAAACGTATGTCCTATTCTATAACGACGTGTTGAAATAGACATTTTTAGTTACTGAAAGAGGTAGGCAACTTTAATCTGATTCACGTATTTACTGATTTAATGAAACTGACCGTATGACTTTTCACGTATTCATGTTATCAGCAAATTTAGTTTGCTCTCATCTGACGAAGCATTATTTACTTCTTCATTTCAAGGTGTACGATATAGAAAATACTGTATACTCTTTAAAACAGAATAAAACAATTCAATTTGTTTAAATTGTAATTCTGATATTCTTCAAAGATGATATAACTCCTTGAATTCTCCATAAATGTGACTTTTCACCTTGAACATCAAATAAAGTTGGTATTTTAGGTTATTTACTACTTCATTTCAAAGTGTACGATATAGAAAATACTGAATACACTTTTAAATAGAATGAAACAATTCAATTTGGTTCATTTTTAATTCTGATATTCTTCAAAGTTGACATAACTCCTTTACTTCTCCATAAATGTGACTCTTCACCTTAAACACGAAATAAAGTTGGCATTTTTAGGTTTAAAGTACAGAGAGCAATACATGTAAGTCGTATTCTGACCAAAGTTAGATATTTGCACATTTAAAATAGTCTTGCAATTCCAAACCTCTGCAAAATTAAACATCAAAGTAGAATGTCTCAGTTTACGATATTCTTACACGTCATACTCTGAACAATCATAACTTTTTGTTTTGGTGTCGTGCGAAGTTGAAGCAAGTATTTTTACAGCTATGAATATGTTCTTTCTGGATCTTCAATTCATTAGTATAGATTTATAAGAGACCGACTTTACTGGAGGTTTGTGATGGACAGTCAAAAATGCACTACAACAAATTTATCATGATGTCGTTTGTCATCAGACAAACAACAGCTATTGACTGATGTCTTATCAAAGAATTGGTGGCATTAAATTTTGCGCTCCTGATTTGTTCATCAGACAGGACGAGGTTTAATATTAGAAAGACAATTTTATTTCTTATTATTGCAAAATATACATGTCAGCGTAAAATTGATTATTTATTATAAATGATAACCTGCACAAAGTTATTAACATGCATGGAACGCCGAAGGATGTGTAAGTGTGTAATTTTGGAAAATCCAAAAGCAATTTTCGGGAGTTGTTGTCCTTAAAATAGAGTAAAAAAATTTAAAATGTACGTCTCGAGCTATTGAAAAGTACCCCTCTTGCCTCTATGCACAAAATTCGTAATCGATTCAATTGGGAAGCTGGTAATACCGTTATTATGACAGCTGCTGTGAAACAGCAAGGCACACTAAACCATATATGGATTGGAAAGATGCTTCTCTGTGGTATTTAAAGCCCGTGGTACCAAGGGAGTTTAATTTCGTTTTCTACGTGATGCATATAAACATGAATGTCATTATACCACCAAGATGAGTTACAATTCCAGGATGAACAGTAGTGTAGTAGGAAATAGAGATATAAATGTATATATGGATAGACATATACAGGGTGGATCAAACAACTTAGAACCCAACTACAAGGTCACGTTTCAGACAGTAATTGTACCTTAATCAACTTGAATTTGCAACAGGAATTATTTTTAATACGTTTAAAACCATCCCTGAAAGTTTTATGCAATTTGCATCATTTAGGTCTTAAGATACAGCTCTTTATGTAAACCGTCCTTCAAAGTGGATATAGATATATGCAGGCTTAACATTTGTCCAAAAAAAATATCAGGAGATCACGATATTTATATCACTTAATTGAAATTCCTTTTGCAATAACTTTAACCGAGGAATGATTACATTTAAATGTACTGTTAAGGGTGGAAATGCGAATACTCATTTAATCCATGAGCGTCGAAACTTTAAGCAACATTTGCTTAAACCAATGGATGGTATATTATGTATTTTAAGACATTAACAAAGACTTTCTATCATTGCTTAAATAACATGTTTTTACAGATAGAATAATATGTGATATTTTCTGTCACCATTCCCCTTTGTAAATATAAAAAAGTGTCATAATTATGTAACTTTGAAGACGATTCTTAAAAAGACTAGTTCCAATCGATCTCATATCTAACCTTAAATACCTAACTAAACTAACTAGATTAAATTTCACATTTACGTATAGATTGTTGATGCCCACAAGAGAAAACCTACATATAGCATATTCTTTTATTGCACTTTTGATTCGATCGCTTCTGCGGTTCATTTTGTCTCCTAGGATATTGAAAAACACTTGGCTAAGCGGTCGTATCAAATGAATAGGGAAGTATGAAGTAATCGATTAAAATGCTGACGAGGTAAAATCTTTTCGCTACTTGATATCGGTCAAGAATGCTACATTTAAAACACTTGATAGGAATATTTTCAATTTTTATGTTGTTGTATATTTACCTAGAAACTTGATTTTTAAACTAAGAATGCAACTATACCTTGTTCCTTTTACTGAAATAATAAATTGAAAGAGAGTCTTTTAAATGATCCAGTAAACTCATTACAATGTGTATTCATTAATATTGACGACTTGCAACAACAAAGCAGTCATTTACTTCAGTATAATGAACTATGTCTTGAATTATATGTATGCTCTTATAATCTTAATATCAAAAATTGTTATTCGAGACTACCATAATATTTACAAAACCAGTCAGACAGGTAGTCATGATAGTCATTAATCCCTCTGAAAAACTACTTTGCTCTCCTCATTAATAGGATTGACTTTTCTTTAATTATCCTAGAAGTACACGACAATCAGATACGTAAATTGATCCGTTAACATTGTCTCCTCAAAGCCTTGTGTGAAGTATAGCTTGTTGTCATCACATAAGTAACCCGCATTAGAAATGCAAATTTAAACAGCTCAAAGTGAAAGTGGCAGCTGAAGTGAACATTGCACTGAAGAGGCTCAGCGCTAGACTTATGTGGAAAGTTAGCAATCTATTGGAAGTATTGCATTCTAGCATTAATATTTTCAGGAATAG
>JXSR01S004316.1:25407-36554 GCA_000969725.1 Ophiothrix spiculata
GTTCCAAGTTTTAGCTAGAAGTGTTGAAAATGGAGGTTTTTGTGCTCAAGTGATTGTCCCACGGACATTTTTGAACAAGAAATTAATCTGGCATGGTCATAAAATCTCAAAATACACATATTTTCAAATACCTTTCATGTAAACGAAGTGGTTTGTTAGCTTTTGTTGAAAAAAAAAACACTTTAAGAACCAAAATAATCAAGATAACGCTTCAAATTCGTCCTCTTGACCTCCGGTATAAGGCTATTCCCTTCAAATATGTATTGATGCTATATGTCAGGAAAGGGGTTACGTTTTGTTTGTAAAACATTGCTTTTACATCATTCATTGCAGACTAAAAGAAATTTCAATTTTGCATTTGATCTGCTCAGGTGGATCTGCTAATAAAGCAAATTGCAAGGTCATGAAGGTTTCAACTTTGTGGGCAGTAGTTTATCTTCTTTTTGAAAGTTGTACCAACGATAATTAATAATAGGAAGGGAATTTAAATATTTTGATGTACATGTTACATTTGATAATGGAACTTTATTACATGCTGCAATTAGTATTGCTATGCACCTTTACACAAACTTGACGAATCTTGACCCATGGCATACTGAGATATTTGCACAAGGCAAGTCGAGATACACTTCTCGTGGACTTTTCATATTACCTGAATAAAGTTTGAGCAAATATCTAAATAAAAAAATCAACAACCTGGTTTTAATAATGGCAATAGCAAAGAAATTGCTTCAAACACATTTAATAAAAAATATATCAACTGATTGGTTAAAAGTATTCACATATGTGACCGTCCATTCCAAACCAGCCGTAAATACTACCTCTTGTCATTTTCACTTTTTTTTTAAATTATTTGCAAAGACTAAGGATTAAAATGACACCTTAATGAACTTCACACGATTTCCAGAAGTCAGGTTATGGTCCGTCAAACGTTGTCAGGGAGAAAAACGTATAACTGAGATAAACACGTTCAACGATCAGTAAGCCCTATATTTTCTGTTCATTGTCTTAAAAATATGCAGACTTATTTCGAGCAAAGAAATTGCCTCAAACACATTTAATAAAAAAATCAAATGATTGGTTAAAAGTATTCATATATGTGACCGTCCATCCCAAACCACCTGTAAATACTACCTCTTGTCATTTTCACTTTTTTTAAATTATTTGCAAAGACCATGCTTTAAGGATTAAAATGACACTTTAATGAACTTGATTGTCTTAAAAATATGCAGACTTATTTCACATTTTCTTGAATGTTGTGTTAACGGGTTGCAACTATAATAAGATGATGAACATTGGCATATTATACAAATATTGACTGCTTTGAAGGGCATGGTTTAAATTATTTTCCTGAGGTGATCTCAAGACCATATTCATGATTTTGAGATCACCGAGGGGAAATAATTTTAACCATAGCCCGAACAAAAAGCAGTCAATATTCGTTTTATATACCGAATATATAGATTTTTGTCCATTGGTTGGTTGAAAGAGCCATTTTAGCACTCCAAGCGCTCGATAATAATTTAAGATATTTGTTTCTCCTTTCAGTGCTGACCGCGTCGTATTAAGTGCGCCCAAGATAACTAGCTCACGCACTGCAGCGCGTGTCTGACCATGAGTGCTTACAGTCGCGCGCGTAAAGCTCGAGTTACACGACGCAAAATACATTGAGCGGGCATAGTGAATGCTATGCCCTGGGCATAGTAAATTTATAGGGCCTAGTTAAATCCATGCCCTCACTTTTAACCAATCAGAGGACAGGAATCTATATATGGGGTATATAATAGTTACTATAGACCAGTTGACTTTTGTTATTGTTTTCCCGACAGTATGCACACGCAGCTTGCTTTGTTTAAGGGACGTGCTTTCAAAACTATGCTTTACCATGTCTTTCTATACTAGGACAATCATTGAACCGGGCGGGAATTTTCAAACATACAATTTAGTTCATAAATGATATATGCCCACACATACTGCCGGGCAAAATAGTAACAATTGACGTCATGGGTCATCTGGTCTATACCACAATTTCAGGACAATAAATTACAGCTTACACACTGATTCATTACATCGCTCGAGTTTTATTTTTATTCTCAAATACTTGCTGCTTATATGTTTTTTGGATGACCATATTTGTTGTAAATTAAAGACTGACAACAATAGCACATTATACGGTTGCAAAATATAATTATGCGAGAAAAGTGTAATTTTCAAAACAAATTCAGTACTAAAATCAAATTGTGTTTTGTAAATAAAATGGGCCACTCCTTTGATGTCACAAATGACATCACACATTACATGCTCTTTACTTATCATTCTAACAGCATAACCAAACCTTGACCTTCCAACATTAGCAGATTTTAATTACTCTTTTTCTTTATAGATTAAACCCAGCAGCTCTACATGTAGCAAGTTAGCATATACTGTAATTACAGCCATGTCTAAGATTTCTCTCCAACATGTCAAAAATTCATAGATCTATTATACAACTATTGACTGCTTTGAGGGGCGTGGTTTAAATTGGTTTCCCGAGGTGATCTCAAAACCATGAATATTCATGATTCATGGTTTTGAGATCAGAGAGGGGAAATAATTTTACCCATACCCCAAACTTAAAGCAGTCAATATTCGTTTTATATACCGAATATTATATAATTTGATGGTGTGCATTACGCCATAAGGGGTCAATTTGGAGGTGTCTGGACACTTGTGGGTAGCACTTCAGTGCGAGAGTGACCCCCCCCCCCCCCCCCCCCCCGGGGGTTGCTGATGTAAAAACGGAGGCATCACTGGTCATTGGGGAAATTGCAAGTTAAGTTTAAAATAAAATAAGGACCTTTTATCAGGCTGACTTTGCTGGCTCATCATAACTTTTGAATTATATGATAAAAGTTGCCAAAACATTCAAAATGTTATGTTATAATTCTGGAGCATAATACTTGCCGTTTAAAATGAGCAGAATTAATAATACTGATGTAAACCAGTATTTCTGACCAAGAATACTGGAATATTGACCAAAACTAATCAAAACCGTTTGTAGACAGTTTTTAACAAACAATACTGGAACATTGACATGAATTTAACAATACTGGTATATATCTAGTATTTTTGACCAACAATACTGGAATACAAAACCTGGAAAAAGTACACTTTAGGTCCCAGATACTGGTACACAAACTTTGGACAATACTAGATATCCAAATATTGTCCAGTATTGTCCAGTTCTGGTTAAGGTTTTGTATTCCAGTATTGTTGGTCAAAAATACTAGGTACCGGTTAATGAGTTAATTTATGAAGCATTTGAAAAGACCTATTATCTATTATTAAGGGCCTTCATTTCACACCATGCAAATTATAGCAAACTTTCAAAATCTCTCTTTTTGTGCACTCTGAGGCGGCGATTACATAGAAGTTTACGATTGATTGGTATACAATATACAATATTTGCTATATGCTCCTGAGGAGGCACTCATGTGTTTAGTGATAAGGAAAATCCCTGTCAATTAAAATATGAGTGCCTCCCTCGGGAGCGCATAGTGAAAACCGTATACTTCTATGCGACCGCAGCCTAATATCGTTAATATGCATGCTTTTATGCTGTTCCAAGCCTGGGAGGGGGGAGGGGTTCTTAAAAAAAAATTGTACTGGGATGCTCAAAGTAGACTTCAGAATTTTGATCATATCTCTATATCTCAAAAAGCGTGATTTTGTGACCCATCTCTATACCATTTTTCTAGATAAAGCACCCAATTATGGGGAAATTTTGTGTTTTTTTCGGCAAAATTTTTCTAAATACACCCAATTTTGTAATTGGGCGCATTGGGTCTGTGACGAAAACCCACTCATCAATATACCAAAAATTACGAAAATGCACCCTAAAACCTTTGAGCACCCTCGTATACCATTTGTCAGTAAGAACTCCGGGGTTCCAAGCTATGTTTTAACATGAAAATGAATATTTAAAATATCAGCAGCATTATAATTTAGCTCCATTTTGCAAGCAAAAATACAAAAATATTGAAATTCTGCCAATTAATGATACTTTACCTAAATCATTTAGCTTACCACGGTTTGCACAAAATATGTGATTTAAAAAAAAGATGTTTACAATATCAAGTATAGAATAACACAATTCATTACATACTTTCATCTTTGGCAAAATATAAATCAATCTATGTCACAGTTTATTACATAAATCCTCGAACTGAAAGAATAGATTTTATCAAAAAGAATAGACTTTGTGCTATAAACAACTTTCAAATACTGTGGATACTGAAAAATGACGAGCCTCAATGAGGAAAATAAGCACTCTGCAACACATCTTAGTTTGATGCTAATATTCTGAAACATTTGTATTACTGTATAAGTGGTATTTTTCGCGCTACATTTATTTTCGCGCTTTTAGAGCAAAATGGGATTAGCGCGAAAATAAATGCACCGCGAAAAATAATGTGTATTTGTTGCAAAGGATATTCCCTACTCGGCCAATGTTCACGTGCTCAAAAATAAAAATGAGCGAAATGGTTCAAAATTGGCCGTGCGCGAAAATAATACGTTTACAATTTTACACTCAATATAGTGTGAATTTTCCCAGTTCTTTTTAAATATAAGATCTTACAAAATATTGCTGCCTCTGATTTACGACAAATACACCTTTCATTTTACCATCAGCTCAGTGAAATAGATCTGTTTGTGATCTTGCAAAGACCATGTTTAGAAGCAAAACATGATGCACACTATATTTTCAGTTAAAGAATGTTTTTGACATTTGCTACCAAATATTTTTACCTTGTGATAGAATAAAAAGTCACAGAAATTGTATGTAAATTAGGATGAATATCTGGAAAAATACAGATACTGTATGCATTCAAATTATAATGCTCTATTCTTTTTAGACCTACACTAGTTCTCACCTTAAGTGAAAATTAGAATTTTATGAAATTTACAGGACTCGTTACTTTTGCACGACCAGACTACCGGAAAGTATTGAATATTTCAATTTATCTCTCAGTCCAGTTATTGCCCTAAGGCCTGGTAGCCCTCCTGTCTTGGATGCTTCACTAACAAGGGTGAATAAAACAGAACATTTACATCAGAAAATTTACAAAATTATTTGCCTTTTGCACAGTTTTGCCATTTGCAGGGAGAACCTCAGTTTCATTCATCTTAAATTCACATTTGCATGTATGGGATTGCCCACCACAAGCAAGCTGTAAATGTTATCTCTTGGCATTTTTAACTTTCTAAAAGTATTTCTAAAGCAGTATTCTAAGGATTTAAATGATACCTCAATAAATTTTACTTGACACCCTTAGGCATTGGAGCACAATTAGGCCTCAACTTTGTGCAGCCGGCCGCTACCTGGCGACAGCCTTGAGTTTCCAAGATGGCGACTGTAGGCTTGATTATGCTCCAACGCCTTGCAGCAAGTTACAGACCATCAAAGGTTGCAATGAAGTGAAACATGAAATCAAGATAAACATTCAAAGATCAGCAAACTGTTTTTTGTTGATGGTCCTTAGAATATACAGTTTGTTCATATTTCTGCTCAGTTTTTTTTTCCATTAAACTTTGCAAATTAAACGTTGGTCTATGCGACATGCATATACTGGAACAGTTTGAACTGCTCTATAATCACTATATATTACCACTGACATGAACTAAGAAAATAACAATAACATACACCTGAAATTGTCAAAAATTGTAATTCACAACAACAGGAAAGATCTTTGCCCTCTTGTTGATCACAGAAATATGAACATTTTCGGATGGTTTGATGAGAAGCAAAATACATGCAAACAAAAAATACACTATCCATCCTGATTAACCATCAACCTAATATGGTATTTTTGTGATCTACACAAAATGGCTTTACAGACATCACATATCATTATCATGAATGGACACAAAATTCATTGAGTTCTTGTTAGTGTCTGACCGATCTGATCAGATGGATCGGAATCAAGACCAAATTTAACCTATCGGATCTAAACATTACATATTTTGCCTAGAAATAACTATGACAACCACAATGACCATACGTAACTGATCACTGGATTCACCGATATTGGATTAATGTTGGCAATTTATTTTCCTTCTTAATATACCAGACCTGAAATTTTTCAGCTGATTTCAGCTCTTTTTATTACACTTTTTCAGCCTTTTTCTTGTTAAATCAGCCAAATTTAAGCTCTTTCATGCAAATTTTGATGGATTTCAGCTCTATTTTTGAAGATTCAGTTTCAGGTCTCTTCATACATAATTTAGTGAATAAGATGTCTGCAAAGTTTATTTTCTTACTTTTTGGCAAAGTTATTACAATTTTCAGCCCTTTTCTTGTTAAATCAGCCTAATATTAGCTCTTTCATGTAAAGATGGGTTTCAGCTCTATTTTCGAAGATTCGGTTTCAGGTCTGATATACACTTAGAGAATCTGAATCTGAATCTGAATTGGCTGATTTGACGCTAACTAAGATTGGAATCGGCCAATTCTGATCTTGGGTAAATCGGTCAGACACTAATTCTTGTACAATTCAAAAAAATATATAATACAATAGAATACATTTACATTCACTCATACTTTTGTGAAAATTTCATGTAAACCTACAGAGTACTTATTCAATGGGATGAAAACTTCACTGAAAATGCATTAACCCTACAATGTTACTGGAAAATACTAGAACAAATGTTGTAAAAGTTTGTGCTTGCAAATTTACACATTTTTTTGTTGATGATATTGCATAAAAATGTAAATATATGGGTTGGCCTATAACGTACTCCGGCAACAGAATGGTAATTTGACTGAGAATGTGGCTATCGAGCAAGTCAAGTGCTGTTCCTTTTCTAAGCACAATTTGGCGGAAAAATGTAAGATGCGTATTGCGTTGTAGTCTAGCAATAGTAGCGCGAGACAGTACGCACAGCTTGGTCACTACGCACTCGCGCAGCATCAGTCCAGGCAAGGAGCCAGCGTGGTGAGATCCCCTAACATAGCCAATTTTTTAGGGTGCAAATAGACTTGTTTCCTATCGGTGCTTTCTTTAATCTATGGGCTATAATAATACTGTACTTCAAAATAATGAGTGCTTCAACATAAAATAACTTCCAACACTGAATTTAAAATGGATTAGACTTTGCACTAAATTGCACATGTGTTGAATTGAATCAAGTCATTGAACCGGCATCAAATTTTGTTACCGATCTTTCACCAGAATTTGATCACATTTATTTGGTGAAGACACAACCACATGCTTGGTAGTGAAAAATGTTTGTGGATGCCGAGTATAGCCTTACCCCAAATATTTAATTAACAGTTAACAATCAATGTGCAATACCTTGATCTATTAATACTTGATTAACATAATTGTTCTTCATGCTCTATTAATAATGGCTGAAAACTGACAGAATAAAGATTTGCTTTTCTTTCCTGTAGAGAGCACATCACAAGCTATAGTCGCGTGAAGAAAACCTTTTCACTTTAACGCGTCCTGTGCGCCAAGGTTAAAGTTCAAACGCAGCTCACGCGATACTCGTGAGCTCGCGTGATTTGTCTGTTCTGTTGCTGCGTGACTTGAAGATCGATTTGATTGGTTTGTTGTTCAAGCACAATGAGATTTGATCCCGCCCAGAATGAAAAGGTTTGTTTCAGATGACTATACCATTCAATATTCAGTTTCACTACACTTGTCTGTTCAACTTACTTCACTGAGGTGAAGTTTGTTGAACTTCATTGTGATGTTTCATGACAGTGCTCTAAGCAAGGCTTACACAGCTTTGAAAGCAGGTTCTATAGATGAATCTGCTTTCACACATTCCTAAACCTAAATAGGCAGCCAATACTGGTGGCAATTGATGCAACCCAAATTGGAGCACAATTGTTGCAAATTTCAAGTTGAATTCAGTCTCAAATCATGATACGATACAGTGCATGCCTAACAGAAACGGATTTGAAATTCCCACCAATTGTTCACCAAATTGGGTTGAAAAGAGCTAGATCTTTAAATACATTTACATTAGGTGTTCTAAAATCTTGCATGTATACAAGATTTCAATGCCAACAATAAATTGACATGACAATTCAAGATTGTAAGTTCTTTTAGACACAAAAAAGTTTTTTTCTTGAACATAAATTCAAATATTCAAAACCTTAAAAATAAATTACAATATATTGTGCACTATCTCAAAAATAGTAATTTCTGTCAGGTTTTTTTTTCATTCACAAACTTGCCAACACTGAAAATATAGCAATCTGAACAAGATTGCAGGTTTGTCTTGCACATGATAACCTGAAAACTTGATATACATATCGTCACACTAATAAAATAATGGCCTGACTTCCATGTCTGCTGTATGTGACATTTTATATCCTACATTTCTATGAAAATCCATTTAAGTTGGGTAAACAATAGAAGAGGGCTTATTTCAGTTTGGGTAAAACCCAGTAAATATAAAACATGTTCAATTGAGTGTAAAATATCAACCATTCTCAAAAGGCTAATGGGTAGTGCTGTGTTTTACATCATATTGATTGAAATCAATATCCATCGTTAATGATGTGTTATGTTTGGCGAGTGCAATTGTGTAAGACAAGTTGGCACCATAGAAGTATGTCATATTTCAGCCATGGAAGTTAGGCCATTATTTTATTAGTGTGGCGATATGAAAGTTGTACAATGAAATAGGTAGATAATCTACTTTGTACTCCCCATACATTTTGCAAAGTCAAGAAATCCATTTGCTCAGATTTCTAGCACTTAAAAATCCAGAAATCTGACCTGGCAGAGGAAAATTGAACAGTTGGCAAGTATGTGCGCAAAGGAAATGATGAAAACTACTTGATTTTTAAATATGTTAAATTTAGCACCACAATTAATACTTGAGTAACCTACTATATGTATTTCATTTCAGTAGGAAGACTTTCATATTTTTTCATCTTTGCAATATTTTCTGTTTTAAAAAATAAAGCTTTTGTCAACAATTTGATGTTTTCCTCTGGTTTTGTAACTTAAATAGAATTAACATCATGACATTATAACTTACATAAATATGAATCAAGTTCTGATCAAGTTCATCATTGAGGTTTACAAATTCCTGTAAACCTCAATGATGAATATTTAATGCATATGGATATTTTGAAATCCAGACTGACTGAAACAGAGATTGGAACAGCCAGGGGTAAAATACCCTACTCTTTAGAAAACTGAATGCGATTGCATGTACAGATATGACTCTCCTGTGCATGGGGCTCACACTATAGGGTATAAAAAGTGCAGTGGTTTTGGACAATGGTACTCACTTTACTATTGTTGTTTCAAATAATTCTCGGACACGGAAATTCACAGCCTTGCGTAACACATTTGTTGCAGTGTGCATTTTACGCGAGTACACATCGCTTTTCAGGCACACATGATGTCGCGGCACTGTGGACTACTGATTGGAAATGGTGTTGCGTACTTCCCGTTGTCCCGTTCTTGTCACAACTTGTGGATACACAGTGGCTGTGTTCAGAAATCATGTTCATGTCTGAAATTTATTTGAAACAACAATACTCATGGTGTTGACAAGCAAATAAATACCTTTGTCGAAGCACTTTTTAATACAGTGTGATGGTGGCTTAACGTCCCATCCGAAGGACGGCGATCTCTCAAACTCATGGAGTTTTTCCAAACTGTAAATACTTCAAATTAGGAGCAGAAGATAAAACCTAGTATTTTATCTAACGCTCCCACTCAGCCAAATTAACGACTTCTTCACGATATCAACATTAGAGTCTGGTAATTTGGCTCTCCCAGAACTGATGGAACTGATCAAGTGCCTAAAGGGTGCAAGGTGAGATCGCTTAAACCAACACACTTAAGGCTCCTCTTAACAATCTCAATATAATTTGGTTATTTTTTTCATCAATATACTAGAAAAAAATAAAAAAACCAACAAAAATATTGATTTAATCAATTGAGTTACTCTAATATAAAAAAAAATACAGTGTATGCCACATTAAATAGGTTTTGAGAAGATTTGAGTTTTATTTATAGCTACCAGTGATTAAATGTATGTGATGTGTGTCTCAAAATGGTGGCTGGTGAGGTGTGTTACTTTCTCTGTGCGATGAAGTTATTATGGAAGCAAGACACAGACTGTCATTTAAAAATCTCAATTTTCACCAAGTATGTGGCATACACTGTTTAGCTGGGATTAATAATACTAAAAGGGACTGGAATCGTGAGTGAATCCTTTTGTTGTCTGGTATCGATCGTCCTGGACGTCTGATACGGCTTTGCTCAGCATTTCATCGTATGAGGCGCTACAGCGCATTTAATCATCGCCATTTTGTGCCAAACTGGTCACATTACTTGAAAATATTCTTCTTGGAGTACAATCTATGATAATAAAGCATTGTACTAGTGTGGTTAAAAACTTTTAGATTATTTTCTGTGGGGTGTAAGCTGGTGTACAGCATTCTTCATTGTGTGTCCTCGTTTTTGTCCACACATTATGTTACATGTTACGCTAGTAATTGGGGCCATGATTTCAACTCAGTGCCATCTCTGTTTCTCTGTGGTCAACAAGGAAGTGAAATGTCAACTCGCTTGCTCAATTTAACTTATTATCATCATAATAGCGTAGCGGTCCAAGGGTTTGAAAAAGTAGATAATTCACTCACGATTCCCGCCCTTTTAGTATTATTAGTCCCTGTTTAGTGTGTACAGGGTAACCCAATTTTGATCAGATTTGAAATATAACTGATCTCATATAACACATAAACATTTTCCTGTCATTTGATCACATGCCATAAAATATTACCCCAATATCTACAATCACGTCTAATAGATTCCGTGAACTACAATCAAGGAAAAAAGTCGTTGGAATGAATGAGTTCTTGTGTGTCCATTCAATCGTTTATAAGAGTAGCAATTGCAGCAAATGATGTTCAAGTCAACTGTGCAAAGAAACTATCCTCCCTTTCACCCCAGTTTCAATGTTGGATAAAATAATGACATTTGTATTTGGACCAACATTGAGTGGGGGAGCCGGGAAACTTTAAAAATCATTGAGACGAATAGCAAAATGTGCAAACACTTTTTTCCCTGATTGTAGATGACATCATCTCAACCATCCATAGGGACATTATGGGAACTTTTTGATTGGTT
>JXSR01S004317.1:47138-59749 GCA_000969725.1 Ophiothrix spiculata
CTGTCTTATTGCATATGTGGAAAGAAGAATAAATTATGTTATGTTATGTTATACAATTTGACATTCAAAATAGGGGACTATTAATTTCAAGAGGTTATGGGCGTGCTACAAACATAAGTATCAAAATCAGGCTGTTTGGTATATGTTATGGTCCTTTTTCGTCTGAAAATTTATATTTCGAATGGTCTGCTTTGCAAAATTTTTCCAAATTTGAAAATTGTGCACATTTTTGCATGATTAAAATTCAGACAATTTTTGACAAAACAGTATAACAATTTTGCAACAAATTGGATTTTTGTGTACAAGTTTGAATCAAAATGTTGGTGATTTGGAAATGTATGGGTTTTCCCCCTCCACTTTTCCTTGAAAATTGACATTCATATTTGTGGCATTTTATTTTTTCAGATGCACAGCCCTTCCTAAATCAGATCAAAATCATATAAATAGAGAGACTGGGGCTTATCAGTGGTTTTTAGGTTGTAAACTTTGTGCAAACTTGAAAACTTGTCAATCGCTCTTTTTTTTTTTTAACCATATTAGAGCTTGGAATACCATACATGACTCTTTCCAAGTTTCCAAGGCTCCTGATGTTGGATATAAGTTTGTTGCTGGAAATTTTTGTCAAATCCTAGAATTATGTATTATCAAATTTCTAAAGTCGTAATTTCCATCTATGCGGATGATAAGTGTGTACGTCTCTACTTGGGTGGGAATTCAAAATTTATGGAAAGTTTTTGTATCAGTGTCTTTCTCCTAATGAATTTAAAGTTCGTTGCAAAGTTTGCTTTTATGCTCGTTGAAAAGTATAACCTCATACAGGTGTAAATTGTTAAGAATGAATTACTTTCAGACCAAATTTTTTAAGTATCTTGAATGAAATAATTGTGTATTGACAAAAGCAAGGTGTTAATATATATGAACTTTCTTATCCCCAGTATTAACTAGTTTAATCAAGATTAATCCGAGGCTTAACCAGGTTAAATGGTAAATCCACTTACTATTAGTAAGTATTATCATCATCAGCTGAAAAATGGCAAATCCAGATAAGAACTTGATAGCATTGTTATATTTAAATGATGACTTTATTTCTTGGGGGTTAACAAATCTAAATGACCAAAATAATAGTGGATGACATTAATGTGTTTAACAAATACATGATTATAATATAAGAAGGGCTGTAGGAAAGGGTCTGAGCAGTGCTGATCCCATGAAATCTCCTTATAACGGCACAGGTGTCATCAGCCGCTGTATTTAGCCGATTTCATATCTTTTGATGCTATTAGGAGGGGTTAGGAGTTCTATAAGAGGACTATAAGCATGATAAGGACAAGCCTTTTGGTAAGATTATTTCAGAATCAAATCTTTTGATACATGACAAGAAGATTTTATTTCTCATCTCTCTAATCTGGCTTTAGTGTGGTATATAGATATAAGTCGCAGTTTTCAGGAAGGTTTTGTCATTCTGTAGTTTGGATCCATAGAGAGAGGAATATTGTCTCTACTTGTGAGGAATTATATGGAAATCTATTAAAATGAGATTCTGTGTGTGAATTTATGTTGAATCTGTTATGGAGCATGTTGGAGAGGCTGTGATGTTTCAGATTTAATGAGGATCTTTGGAAACTTTGATCTCCACAAAAGTTACCACATTGTTGAGACCCAATCATTTTGAATTTTAAGGAGGATGTTTTGAACCATTGTGATCATGATATTTAGTGTCAAAGGTTGCTGTGTCAGAAAGGATTGTCTTGTAGAATTTAGGAGGATGTACAGAATCGTGATGATCATGATGGTCACAATGTTACAAGGTACTTGTTGAAGAGATTTAGCCATTTTGGAGTTATGGACTGCACTCAAACCATTATGATCATGAGCTTCACAATCATGCAGGAATAAATTGGAAATATATCAAATATGATCATAAAAATTTGTATCATGTACCTCCATCTATATAGGGTGATTTTGAGAGGTCAAAAACAAAGATCGTACAAATGTGGATCAGGTCACATCAATATGGATCAGATCAGATGTGGATGAAATATTAAAGAGTTGGCAAATTTAACTAAAGGCTGATGCTGTAGAAATGACATTACAAGGCTGCCAAATTCTGCACTAAATGATGAACTTGGATAGTGTTCTTGATATTACAAGGTGATAAAATTGGTAAACTTTTGACTTGGAAGGCATGTACGTATGCTTCACTGATTGATTTCCTGTATCCAAGCATGTGTGCAAAACTGTGCACCTTCAGTACCCCCCCCCCAAAAAAAAAATCTACTGTGACTAAAAAAAGCCCATCACAAACCACAATAAACCCAACTTGTAAATTTTTAGACAAAAAACATAACCTTGAGCAAGAGGATGTCAGAAAGTGAATAACTATGGGGCGGATGCTCACTGATGCTCAAGGGGATGGCAACAAAAATAGTGGACGGAGGAAGGTGACTTGCATAAAATTAAAATGGTTTGACTGATGACACTTGCTATGGATGCCTCGAATACAAAATTGCCCATAAAATCAAAATGGTATGACTGATTCAGCTAAAATTTAAAACCTGAACCTTGTTCAGACACACAAAAAAGTCATCCTAAGTTGATATTGAGTTCATTTTAAATTTCAAACACGACCTCTGATAAATGGATAGTAACTCTACTTACGACCGTTCACACACGCTACGATGCTGAAGTCGAATTGAAATGAACTCGACTTGTAATTTGCGTACGGACTCTTACGTCTTGTTTGACTTCCAGGTCATCGGCTGTGAAATTAAACACGAATTCAACTCGATTAAGGACAACAGGTGTTCACACTTATGGAAAGACGTTGTTAGTTGTGTTACATCGGCTTACTAACGCAACTTAACTTGCGTTTTGGCGAGTTAGAAATTTGATGCAAGACGACTTTTTGAAAGACGACTCCAGTCAGCTCCAGCTGTTCATACACGAGCGAATTTTGAACTCCATATAACTCGAATGCAACTAAAGATGACTAAAGAGAACTTTTTGGCCTGTCTGACGACCCTGAAAGAAGTCAAATACCTTGTGTATTTGACTTCTTTCAGGGTCGTCTTTCGTATGACAATGAAAAGTACATTTTGAAAAATCGGATCAAACTCCTTGAATTTGATACATTTTGTTTTTTCTTCTTATAGGAATTACAAGACACCAATGACTACATCTTGGGAGAGTATGCGGCACTTGAGCGAGAACAAAACGAGATTGATGAGAGGGCGGCGTTTGTGGAGAAGGCCTTACGAAGAGCTATGGAAGAAGGTAAGAGTTGTTTGACTGTGTGATTTTTTTTTTGGTCCAGAGTATATGAAACTTTGGACATAATATGTAGACATTCTTAACTGATGCTATGATAAGGACTGCAATATTTGAGCATTTCTGTATGCATTAAGGGACTGCTTCAAAACACAACTGACGGCTGATCTCTTAGAACCGCCGGTTGGACGGTTGCTATTGTTCTGAACAATAGCAACCGCCTAGAAACGCCAGTTTTTGGCTGATTGCCGGTTGGGTTTGAAGCAGCCCCTAATTCTATAGCAGTAAAGGGTTAATGCCTCTGACAGGCCTGATTGGACCTCACCAGTGTTTCCACTAAAGCTGTATGGCGTGCCATTGACGCAGTAGCGGTGAAAATTGGCGCAACAAGTTTCTGAAAATGTGTGAGAAAGATAGTTTTCTAGCTTTATAATTGAGCCAATTTGCAATACAGCTCATGATTCTGGCGCAAGCACCTCTTAAACTTTGTCAAACTTGCTTGAATTGGTGCAAGCTCAAAAACTTTAGCGGAAACACTGGGCCTCACCTCTTGGGTAGGTTTCATTATGGGTGATTTTAACATCCTTCTTAGTCTCGCACATTGATATGGACGAAAGGAAAAAACTATGGGACGTCTGCTTATACCTCTGACTTGGCATAAGTTGATAGAGACACGACTGAAATATTCAAAAGCTACTGATCTTGTTTGTGAAAAAAAGCAGAGATGCAATAACCCACCTCCATGTGCCACAACATGATGGTGTGAACACCAATTTCTCTTGTTGAAATCGCACTTGTGCATCATTCTGGTAAAAAAATTAGTAGAAAAAGTCTTGCTTGTGTTACTTTTCAGCCAAATATGGACATCATATGACCATATTTGGGCATAAAAGGGCATAATGCTCGTATATGGTAATTTTTATTAATTTTTTAAAATAATATTTTATCAATAATTCTCTCCATAGGTGATGATGACGAGGCCGCCTTGATGCAGGAATGGTTTGAACTCGTCAATAAGAAGAATGCCCTCATCAGGCGAGAAGAGCAACTCAATGCCATGTAAGTATTGCGAGGGATACATTTGCTGTCATTTTAACTCAATCAGTTAGGCACTCAGTGCAATATGGAAGATCCCCAGTTTGAACCCCAGTGGTGCCAAATTTGTGTGTGCATGAAATTTCCTTGGACAAGAAACTAACTGCTAATTGTCTTGTAGATGCCCATACACAACTGTAAATATAAAATGGGGAAGAAAATGAGTTTGTCCACATCCAAGCCTCCATCCACCCTACCTGCACCACTACCACTCCCTCCCCAGCCCACCCCGACCAAAAAAGCTGGCTATGCCACTGAATGTTGGCTGATCAAGGGTCAGTAGAACCTGAAATGATACTTCAGAGTGGAATTGCGCAGGGACATCTACACTGGTACTGAGGAATTACACATCAGGGATGCATATAAATGTCATGTAAGGCGCTATATCATGAAAATGCACAAATAGCAACAAACACATGAAAGTTTTGCGATTCATAAGTAATCGCATAAAAAGCACTAGATTGTAATCAAACTTGTGAATTTAAGAAAGAGCATAAAGAGCAAACAATGCGGACTGGGTTGCGAAACGCAGAAAAAGCAATATACCACAGGCTATTTCTGCAATTTGTGCGATTTGCAATTTTTAGACACGGGTACTATATTAGATTGCTATTTCTGCGATTTGTGCATTTCATGCATTTTGTAAGTACATGATGATAAAGTTGATTGCTATTTGTACGTTTTGTGCGATTTGTGCATTTTTTTTAAATTTTTTAATTATGATCTAGTTGATTGCTATTCCTGTCATATTTGTGAGTCGAAAGCCCCAGTAACGAAAGACCACAGGTGCGGTAGGGCTACATAGTCCAAAGCGTACCCCTTCACGAATTAGCATTTTCAGGTGGTCGATGGTTTATTAGGTCCAATTTATAAAGAGCCCCGCAGGGCTACAATGTCCAAAGAATTAGCATTTATAAAAATTTCAATTTAAATTTCAGTCAACATGTACTTATAGAACAATAAAACGCACAAATGGCACACTACCACTGAGTGGTTATAAAACACCAAAAACGCGCAATTTGCAATAATAGCACTCATTTAAGTCAATAAGTATTTAAATGCTAAAACGTACAAATAGCAGAAATAGCAATCAATTATAACACCATGTCGTCACAAAACGCATAAATAGCAATAAAAGCACCCACCTAAATTTACTTGTATTTTTTAGAACGCTCAAAACACACAAATAGCAATCAACTTAGTCATTTTGAAAGCATGAAGCGCACAAATCGCAGAAATAGCAATCAAATATAGTACTAAGTGTCTAAAGATGGTAAATTGCACTAAACACCTCCTCTGCTAGGACCGTTTTCTTTGGACTTATACTTTTCACGTAAATTATCCTCAGAAAAAGCAACACGTTTGCGATAGCATTGCTATTAGTGTGTTTAGGTACACAAAGTAATTGACAAATAGAGTACTAAATAGCGCGATCGCGTAAGGGATAAAGAAGAGGTTTTTTGTGCTATTTCAGGTTATAGCGCCTTTCTCATAAATATATGCTATAAATCAGCTGTAATTATTTACTGAGATGTTTGTGTTTTATCCTTCAAAAGTTTTGTCACACACATTGGATCTGCTTTATTATACTTGTCTGTTAAATTTTTCAGGGTTAGGATATTTTTTTAAAGTAGATCCAACATACAAATATTATTGAAATATGGTTGTGATCATGTAAATTCCTACACTAATAATTTCATGATTATTCTTTAAAAACACATATAAGATTTGGTGCTTTTACTAATTTCCCCCAAATACCAAAGTCGTCGCTTTCGCCTTAATACAGTGAGAATTAACCCACCTGTGACGGTACAGAGACATGGATTTACAACTATTGTTGTTGGATTTAATTCGTGAACGTGTACTCAGAGCCTTGTGCGTACACGCGAACTAAACAACCTTGAAAATATAGGCCGCGTCAGGGACCACTGCGTACTTACTATAAACACGCGTTCACGAATTAAATCCAACAACAATAGATTTGTTGATGATTTTGTTATTGTTCATTTGCAGGGAGAAGGAGCATGATTTGGAAACCAAATATGCCATGTTGAACAGGGAGCTGAGGAAAATGATGGAAATCGAAGGTAACTATGGCAACGGTCTCAATCCTCCTCTTATCATCAATCTTAAATTTCATCAAAACAAGTAAATTCTGTATCAAAGTGGTTACTTGTTGTGTAGATCTATGAAGACTGCAGATTGGAATCATAATTATTATGTACATTTGAGTCAAAGAAATGCTCATGTATACACGATCTTGTCAGCAAAACAATTTCTAAAACAAATGTTTTTGTAAAGGTAAAATATTGATCAACAACTAAAACTAAAAGTCAACTATTATTGACATGCCAGGAAAAAAACTGTGTCTCATGTTCTGGCATTTGTATAGGCCTACTTAATTAGATTCTAGTCCAAACTTACTCATTTTGGATTAGAACGGAGATTTGTTGATGAAAAATTGACATTGTATTGAATATTTTCTATGGAATTTGTTCAATCAGAAAAAAGGCATTATTACATTTCCCCTCCATAGTATTGATTTTACCAAAGCCTGGGATTTTACAAACTCAAACATATTTTTTTATTTTTTATTAGATGTTCAGGGACTCTTTTCAGGGACAGAAAAGGTCTACAAACTTTTGGCGTCACTAATCAAAATAATAGTTTCACTTCATCAAAAAATGTATCAAAAAAGATATTGATGATGACAAGGCAGAAATGACAGCTGTGTTATTCCATTGAATAGTGCAAGAGTCTTTTATTTCAAAAACACATCCCTGTTATCTAACTCTTTTCAAGTAATTGTTTCCACAAAAAGAAGATATAATGCCAAATTATAGTAATCAAAAGACAGACATGAAACTATTTTGTCTTGAAGAAAAGATTAAAAGTAGAACAGAAGCTAATCCGTTAATCTGTGATTTTTAAATAATAGCGCTGATCCGATTTGAAAGTCTTAAATGCTAATTCCACAGGATTTACGATGTGATTTCTTTCATACTTTTTATTTATTTTATTTTATTAATTTTTTGTAAACTGTCAAATTTGAGATATTTCATTTTTATGGGTGTTAAAATAACTTTGAATTGAAAAGCTACATCTGTGATGCATACATGCATGGGAAAATGAATTCTTTTCTTCATGATTTGCCCATTTGCATTGCTAATTCTGTAATCAGTAATGATAGGCAGTTTCAAGGTTGATGATTGAATGTGTGATTTCATTTTCATTTTCAAACGATATTATGAATAAAACTGTTGCTATTGTGGGGGGGGGGGGTTGTGATGTTTTACATGAAACTTCCAGGATAACAGAAATTTACCAGTTTACAAATTCTTACATATGAGAAATTATACAGATTTAACTTGAAGAAATCATATTTACAAGACATTTTCTTGATTTTTAGGGTTTATTACCCAAACTTACTTGCATCCCAGAGGGTGCTGTTTATAATGATAGTTTCCATTTCCAATTTCAAGTAGCATCAGCCAAGTTCTACATCATCCCCAAAGTTTGTTCCAAACGTATCAAGTTTTTGTATCATTTAAGCGTTAGCACGAAAAATGGCAGCACTCGATCAAAGAAGCTAATCATTGACAGAAATAAAAAATGCTGCTCCTCCTTTCTCATGGAATTTGAATTTTAAAATTGACTTCAAGTCCTGCATGGTATAAATAAATTTACTTTTGTTTATGTGCAATATACGATGAAAAAGTAATGATTTACAAGCAATTTAACTTCTTTCCCATACAATATTTAGTATCAGTTCATATTTATAAATAGTCTCATACAAAAGATTAACATGCAGAACAAAATTGTAGGCTTTTTTTACTTTTCTTACGGTTTGATTAAAATGCTTACAATATTGAAAGGGGCATTGGACAAAATTTCGAAATTTTATTTGTGAATGATTTACACTTCATATGTTAGAAAACAACTGTCAATCACCAGATATCGGGAAAATTTTGATCAAAACCTTCAGAAATGTAAAAATTGTGAGTTCATTTTGTGTGCTGATTTTAGGTATGAGGCTATTCTCTAAACATATTTATTGATGGCATAGGCTATATCAAGAAAGAGCCAAAGATTTGTTTGTAAAACGTTCCTTTTACATCAAAGATTGCAGATAAATCAAAAGAAGTTTGGAGTTTGCATTAGATCACCTGAAAAGACCAATTTTAAAAATTCAACTATAGAGTGCAGTATTTATCAATAATTAAAAATAAAAGAATATCTGAAAACAATTTGATATATATGCAATTTTGCATGCTGTCATTATAACCGCTAATACTTCAAATGATGCAAAAATCTCAAAATGCTTAGGGAAAAGTTTGGGAATGATGCTGTACTTGTCCAATGCCCCTTTAATAGTTGATGTTACTATCGAACAAGCAAGTGCAAATCATTTGCGGTTAAAGTCTTGAAATCTTGTCCAATTTTCCAAACTTTTTTCAAATTTTATTTCAGGAATGTATTTGTACTTATATACTGCAAACATGAGCCAAATTTTATTGAAAAATTTCATTGGGAAGTGAGTTTTAAAATTTTTGGCAGGAAAATGTTGATGCGACACAGGAAAATTTGTTTTGGCCGCCAATTTGAAACGGTTTGTCCGATTTTCTTTTCTTTTTTTTTGTTTAGTTCTTTTGAAGTACTTTACCTGTGACCAGAGTTTCAAAGTTAAAATTCCTTTGTGAAAGCGCTTTTTCGGTGTTAGTTCATATGGACCTCCCCCCTTGACCACTAACGGGCATTGACCACTCAAGTGTTAAAGACATTTCTTGTTCGTTTTATTTTCCCCAGATTGGCAGAAGACCGAAGAAGAGAGAAAGAGAGAGCAGTTACTTCTGGAGGATCTTGTCATCTTGGTGAATAAGAGAGATGAAATTGTACAACAGCTGGATGCACAGGAACGAGAGTAAGTCATCTACGTGTTTGTCTGTCCGTCTGGCTATATGTCTGTTACCTGAAGTATCTTGTCATCTTGGTGAATAAGAGAGATGAAATTGTACAACAGCTGGATGCACAGGAACGAGAGTAAGTCAGCTATGTGTTTGTCTGTCCGTCTGGCTATATGTCTGTTACCTGAAGTATCTTGTCATCTTGGTGAATAAGAGAGATGAAATCGTACAACAGCTGGATGCACAGGAACGAGAGTAAGTCATCTATGTGTTTGTCTGTCTAGTCTGTCTGTGTGTCTGTTACCTGAAGTATCTTGTCATCTTGGTGAATAAGAGAGATGAAATTGTACAACAGCTGGATGCACAGGAACGAGAGTAAGTCAGCTATGTGTTTGTCTGTCCGTCTGTCTATATGTCTGTTACCTGAAGTATCTTGTCATTTTGGTGAATTGTACAACAACTTGATGCGCAGGAACTAGAGCAAGTCTTCTATGTCTACTATGTGTCTGTCTGTCTGTCCGTCCATCCGTCTGTCTGTCTGTTACCTGAAGGATCTTGTCATTTTTGTGAATAAGATAGTTATCAGCTTGATGCACAGGAACAATAGCAAATCAGATGTGTATACCAGTTGTCTGTCTGGCTGACTCTGGGACGGATTTTCTGGGTTTTTTTTTTCTCTGCAAGTGGAAAATGTGGATTTTTTTCAATTGTCCACCACTGATAGTTTTAAGTGAAAAATCAAACAACCTCATGTAAATTGGCTTGCAGGTGGTTAGGCCTAGTTGGTTTCTTTTTTCACTGCTCAAGCTGTCGATATCTTCCATCCAAGTTTTTAAGACAAAAACAGAAAAAAAAATGCCAAAGCGTTTAATCTGTGCCGTCCACTTATTTATCATATAGTTTCACAAACGCAATGCACAGGAGCGAGAGTAAGTGGTTTACGTCTGTCCGTTTGTCTGTCTGTCTGATAATCCTTTCATCGTCTTATAAATTTGACATGTAAAAAGGAACAAAGAAATTATTCAATGAACAGGGAGAAAAGGAACAAGTGATATTAGACTTATTTGTCAGAATGTGATGTCTTTTGTTTTTCTGTTAATACTTGCACTGGCGTGTCCAGGATATTTCCTGGGGGGGGGGGCTAAAGGGGGCTTGGTGATTTGTGCGGGGGGCTTAGTGTCAAAACTTGTCAAAATTAGGCTGATTCGACATGATTTTTGCAACTCTGCGGGGGCTACAGCACCCAAAGCCACCCCCCTGGACACGCCACTGACTAGAGTAGAGAAGCAAATATTGTTTGTTTATTTGTTAGTTGGTAATGGTGTCTGTTTTAGTTTGTTTGTGTTTTTGTCTGTTTTGAATCTTGATAAATTTCTTGTTCAATGGGGAATATAATAAAGAAGTTTTATCTTACAAACCATGAGCATTTCTGAATTTGGAATAAGAATAAATGTTTTTTGGGAGGCTTGGATGGAACTCCTCCAGTTCTATAAAACATACTTATTAAGCCTTATTTGTAGTTAATTAAGCCAAATAAAAAAATAACATTTTTGTTGACCCTGCCCTCTTCCTTTTTAAAAAAAATTGAAATGTCTTATAATTTGTAATATTTCAGTTGCATTTTCTGTAAGATATTTTT
Organism: Ophiothrix spiculata; assembly: GCA_000969725.1. Classification (NCBI taxonomy): domain Eukaryota; kingdom Metazoa; phylum Echinodermata; class Ophiuroidea; order Amphilepidida; family Ophiotrichidae; genus Ophiothrix; species Ophiothrix spiculata. Next base: position 58,044 of record JXSR01S004317.1, read on the forward strand.
TCAGAAAGTGAAACTTACTCTACAATCTTACAAATTATATGTATATAGCATCTCAAGAGCGTTTTGTAATTACTGGAAGGGTCCAGCTCTCAAAATAAGAAAATAAAAAAATATTTCTTCTTATATACCATTTTGCAAATGAAAAAAAATATTCTTTCTTAGATACCATTTTGCACACTGAATACATTACAAGTGGTGGTAACTAAATATAAGGTTATTCTGGATAGTTTACCAATAGAAATAAAAAGGCTCTCTTCCTTTATTTTCTCCATAAAAGTGGACAAGAAACATATTTTTATTTATTTGAATTTTTGCCTCAAACCAGTAACTCTCTTTTCAAATTTAAATTTACTGCAACCGTTAAATTTTGACTGTGCACAGTATCTGTAAGCTTTTATAAAAGGGAGCCCTCTGTTGTTGAGCTTTTGAAGGAACAGTCACTGCATACTGGTTTTCAACTACTGATATGAAATATTGAATTTTGTATTTATGGATACAGAATGATATTGTTTGAAAATACATTTGCTTTAGATATTTCCCAATTGTTTTTCCCCTTGACATAAGTAGATACAAGTAGATGGTTTGAGATAACAATTTTCAAGTGCAATTAGTTATTCTGCTAAAAATATAGTTGTTTTGCAAAAATATAGTTGTTGTTTTGTCCGAAATTGTTATAGAATTATTTTCGGCACTTTGAAATCTTTCAGAGTGGATATTTTTCATGTAGACTTTTTATTTCTCATAGAATATAAAAATAACCTTATTGAGGTTAATACTAAGAGTAGAAACGGGAATTTATAAAGTGCAAGACAGTATCCATCAAAATGGTCTCTTGCTGTGCTGAGAAAAATGATAAAGAACATGAAAAAATAGCAAGGACCTGAAAGTTTAATGTTGTTTAGGTTATCGGAAATCATATGTTACTCTAAGGATGGATTTAGGACTTGTTTTTATTTTATTTTATTTATTATTGTGTTTATTTTTTTCAATGTTAAAATCCTAAATTTAAATCTGATTTATAAGCATGCTTTGATTTTATGGCAGGTAGTTCCATGCAGAATAGATCATTTTTCTAAATGTTCAAACGAGATAAGCTACAATTTTGATTGAAAAAACATTTTACTCTGTACATTTTTTGGCACTTTTCCCATTATATTCGAGATTTTAAACCATACACATTTTTTCTAATAACCCCCATTTTCATGTTTGTATTTAACATGTTTAATGTGTATTTTGTATACTGTATGTGTCAAAATAGTCATGAACTAATCAAAAATTTAAGTTTACCACAATCAAGTTTTTCTATTGATCATTTTCAGACACATTTTTTGCCTGTAACATAACCTAGCTCAAGCTCTATCATTGCATACCGAACATCAGAAATTTAATTTTTACATCACGATGGTCACCATTCAAACAGTAAAATGTAAAAGAAACTTTGGATGTCAGCAAAATGACAATTGACATATATTCAAAAATCACAATAATTAAAAATCAATCAAATATTATTCAAGGACAAAATTAAAAGGCTAGTGAAGCAATATCGCTCTCCCAGCAGACTTCCAAACTATTCCCTGACAATTCTCGCTGTTATAATGGAGACATTCCATATTAAAATCCAGAGACAGCTCTCGCAATTTAGAATTGTACTTTAAAATGTCGCAAATATCTTTTTTAATATCTCAAAATATCAGCATGCATGATGT
>JXSR01S004317.1:60479-74551 GCA_000969725.1 Ophiothrix spiculata
TGGGTTTTTCACCACTTCCTTTTCAAAGAGATATGCTAGAAACAGAAAAATTCAAGAAATCTGTTACGGTTGATAGTAGGGCAGAGTTACCTAAATGTGCAACCATGATACAGGTGATCACTGCTAAAGACGTTACATTTTCCTGATAGAGCTCAGTTTTTAGAAGTAGAATGTAAATTTTGAATATTTTTTCATGGATTATCAAATTCCCTTTGACACAAATGTCAACAAACTTCATCAATGCGTAGGAAAATTATTCAATCTTTTTATTTTCATCATAAATTAAGCCGTTACTCAATTCTGAAATGAAATTTACAAACCGCACAACACAAGTATAATGATTTGATATTTACAACTTGTACATAAAGTTTCTCTGACGTAATTGCCAAACATAAATTTATGTCAAAACAGTTAAAGGAATTTTGAACTATTTTAATTACTTTTGTTATTTATTATCAAGTTAACCTTTTCTAAACCGAAACAAAACCTCAAATTGGTATTTAAACTGGTAAATAAAACCAAAAATTTATATTTATCAGTAAGCTAATTTACTTTACTAAGTTATTGGTCAAAACCAATTTTATAATCTTCAAATTTCAATTTCTGTTATAGTTTCTTATTTCAAACTCATATTTTTCCTTGAAATTTACAAAAACATTTGCCAAATTAAACAGGAAGATCTGCAAAAAGTGGCGCATCAGCAGCCCAACTCTAGTTGTAGTGTGCAGTGCATCAACTGTGCGGGTCATGCACTATTATGCAGCCAGGCAATGTGAAGACTGAGCAGGCTGGTTGGCTAGCAATGCTTACCCAGACGATACAGGCAACACATAGCTAGTCTTCACTGGCTGTTTCTCATCTAGTTGCCCTGCACTCATTCAGTGTCTCATGCATAACGGATAAATAGTTTTCCTTGATGACATTATCTTGGATTGTGTGCTAAGAAGACATTGAAAGTAAATGTGTGTTGTATTTTTGATGTTTATGATATAATTTATTGAAATATATCTTGCAGCTAGATTGGGGGAAATTAATATTTCAGCAGTTATTGTTTCAAGCATTTCTAGATGCATTTTTAACTTCTAAATTTTGAGTATGTAGGCTTTTGCAAGTGATAACTTGCATATAAAGATTTTCTTTTTCATGGATTTGTTGAATGGAATTTTACTGTTACCAGTGTTTGAAACATTTTCAGGCTTTCTTTATTTTTTCCCCAGGATATTTTGGGAAAAATGATTTGTATGCTTTATAACAATGTGAAATGCAATGTTATTTGTGAATATACAGATGGAGATATAGCTAAGTTTATTATATGCAATTATGGTGATTTTTAAAAAATTCAGCTGATATTTTGGGATACAACTCATCATTGTTGACACGTTTATCAGTTTGATTGCTAGATTTTTTTTTTCATATAATTGATTTTATAGCTTATTGTAACTTATAAAGGATTCAGGGTTTTATCACCATCAATGTATCATCAATGGATAGGGAAAAAAAAGATGGTTCCCTGGATTCAAGCACTTGCAGCCAATAAAATGATGTGCCTAGCTCCCAAGAGTTGCTGGCCTAGCCTATGATTTCCAACCCTGTTCATGCAAGCATGATGAGTCCTAGCTCAATCAAATTGTGCTTAGTAGGGCTCTGTTCCTGTTTTCTCCACTGAGATTGAAGGAAAGCCAATATGTTTGTCTAACATACATTTGGTCAAAAAATTACTATTTAATTTTCTTTTTAAAGAAATAATTATTGAGCTATGCAAAATGTAATTTTCAGACAACTAAAGCAAAAAAAATGAGCTCATTATGTAGAGTTTTGATTTAAAAATCATTTTGCACACTGTGTGTAGATGGGACAACCCATAGAGGAAGTTGGGAGGTACACTGATGTGCTGGCCATGTCAACCTTGGTTATGTGGCTCTTTCACATTCAGGGACTCTTATGAGTCGTGTCATTTCAGCTAATAGTCAACTTCAAGATTTCAGTTCAGATTTGCACTCCAGCCTTATACTGTGAACTGTAACAGATTACTAGTATATTAAACCATGGGATCTAGTGCAATGTTGCCTATGGTGGTGTTTGATATCGGTCATTCTTCATGGGCTTTTATCCATTTGAGCATTTTATTTGGGGAAAATTTGTTGTTGTTATTGTAGATGAATTGCACATTTTATTTGGTATTCACATTCCATTCTTAATTTGCAGAATATGATTTTAGTTGGCTAATGCCCATGACATACTAACTAGCAAGACACATAGTGCCTATTATTGAAGTCATTAAATTTCCAATTCCTACAAATCATGAAAATCTGAACTCAATGAATGGGTAGAGTAAAAAAGCATGTCACTTTGCGTAGTATGGGAGACGTATCTTTTCGCGATCGCAGAGTTTATCAATCAATCAAGACACGCGCAGTGCATTTTTTCCTATCGCTGCATAGTTGTTCACGCTCTCAGCATACGCACCCTACAGATTTGTTTTGTTGGAAATTTAATGATTTCAATAATAGTTTGATTTTAGATGCTACGAATACACAAACAAGTTGAAACATTATTGACTTTAGCATCTCCGTTAGCATCTTTGAAAATTGATTCTTAAAAAAATATGAAACGGTCCTTATAATTTGACTTCCCATAGGTAATCATTTGAAATTTAGATTGCCCCCTTTCATGCCTGAATTCTCCTAAGACTTCCTTTCCCAAACTGTGACCCATAGATCCACAAATCCCTTCCTATATTCTGTTGATATTGCGCCATATTGGTAGTGAGGAAACCCTCCAGCAGTTTGTGATGATACTGTCATACCTCATCTTGTCATCTCATACCATCACTTTAATTCATAAAATCATATCTTCACTTTATCGGTTAATTTACCATGCCATCTGCCTTAAGGAAGTCGGCTCGCTAGCCGCCAGAGCTTTCATGATTGCTCTACTATCTTCATCAGAATTTCATCAATTATAAGCTCCAGTAAGCTAAGACTTCCTGGAGAATTAATCCTGTCGCAGAATTGTATCATTTTGGTCGTAGATGGTTGATATTTGTACATGCCAGTACTTTCGTCTTCATTTTGATTCATTTTATTGCTTAGTGGACTGAAATTTCTGTTTTAACTTAGTCCATCTAGATCAGTAATTCTCAACTAGCGTTTTTTGCGCCAAATGTGGCGCTTTCAGTAGCTCTAAATGGCGCTTTGAATCTCTAATAAAACAAAGAAATACATTAGAAAAACAATGAGAAAAAGGTGCATTTGGTGCTGTACCTTACAAATTCTCATTTTTGTGGCGCGTTGTAAGAACTAGTCAAGAATCCCTGATGTAGATGGACCTCGCAAGCGAACCAAACGGCGCTCATTGTGGGTATCCTTGTATAATTCCTGTCACAGAAATGTATATTTTGGGTCAATAGAAGATGGGTGTGTCTCCATTTTAATGCTTTTAACCTTAATTCCACTTCAAGTGTCACTTTGTAGATTCCACATTTTTGGTGAACTTTAAAAGTTTACCCATTGCAGATGTACAAAAGTTCAAAATTATGATTCTTCCAACCCCTTTTTCCGGCTGATATAAATAACAGAATGTACGGAAGTGATTAAGGAGAGATTTATAGATGTAACAATATGTAGAAGTGGGAAAGGAAGTTTTAAAGTTGTTGAACCATGAGTGGGTACTATTAAAACCCCATTGAATGATACTGATGAGGGTGTCGGAAGCATGAAAGCTTCAAGCCAAACATGTGACATATGGCTGTGGTGTATGTAGATCATTTAAGTGGAATGACGAGATTGGGATGACATTATTGGGTTAAGATTTACCTAGTCTCCCTGTTTTATACCACTGATTCTGTCCAAGAATCATGGTTTGTTACAAGACTATCATTGATGCTGAGATAGTGATGAAGGTGCCACTTGATGTGAAAGCTCTTATGTAAACATATTGCACATGATCTGGATGGGTTATTTGATTGGGATGGGGAGATTTGAGGAGACAGTTTTGGGCCAAGAATTTTTGGGCCATGGGCGTTTCCCATGCATCATAATGTTTTCTGCTGAGATTAGATGAAACATGGTGCAAGTGAAACAGGAAGTTGGTTGTTATTCAAGCATGCATAACCAGAAACTCTTTTTATATATCTTCATGGTGATGGATGAAGGCTTTCTTTTCAATTTGGGAGATGGGGAAGGGTTTTCTTGGTGAAAGCAATAAAGGAAGTCTTTTTTTTTTTTTTTTTTTTCATGTAACATTAGACACTTTATAAAATCATGAGGCCTTGATCTCTGTAGAGGACTTCTTCCCAGAGTGGGTGCTCACACATGGAGTCCAGTCTAATATGGGTATGTGCCCTGGTCAAAAGCCACTTTTAACATTACATAAGCTTCTTTTCAGTTCCAAAAGACCCTTAAATCATTAAAATTTCCATTTGTTCAAAAAGCCCAAATTTGGTAAATGATCAATTTCTAAGACCAACATTGACCAAAATCTATATCAAGAAGTCACATTTTGTCAAAAAAATGCTTTCAGCAAGACCTTAGATTTGGCAATGATCCATTACACAATCCCTTTAGGGTTAAACATTCTTACCCAAAAAACAAAAAAATTGAGTGTTCATCCAGCGCTACTCTAATAAGACAAAACATTCATGTCAATTGCATGACAAGATACTCTTTAAAATGCTACAGCAGTCCCTGAGCTTGAGACTTCTACCACTATCTCATACGAAAGTGCTGGGTGGATCAGGCATCATGGCACCGCCAAATGATTAGAGCACCAGGCTTTCAATCCTTGGATCAAAGCTGGCGAGTCCCAGTGCTGCCATCCAAGTTCTGCAAAAACACCAACAGTAAAATTATGATGTATGTTTTTCAAATCTGAATCTGGGGACGGGGAATATGATAGATAGATGTTAAGACTTGTATACGATATAATAAGCAAAATCCCGGGGGGGGGGGGGGGCTACTTACAATGACGGAAGGTAGGGGTATGTGCCGCCCTCAAGACACCCTTTTCAAGCCTCCTCTTCCGCTCCCCAAGATGCTCTTTTCAAGATTACTTCAGTTCCGAAGACCCCATTTTCAAAGAAAACGACTCAAAAACGTGTTTTACTATGTTTTCAAGCTATTTTTGAGCGATTTTCAGCTCAAATAATTGTATTTATATGGGAAAAATGCAGTTTTTGAGACCTCAATTTGGGAAAAAATCAGTTCCATAGACCCTATTTTTGACCAAATATCCGTTCCGCAAGACCCAATGTTGGATATCGCGGATCTCACATACCTACCAAAAAAAATGAGCCCCCCCCCCCCCCCGGAGCAAAATATGCTTGTATTGTGTGCAAAGTAAATTTAGCTTAGAATAACCAATCCATTGAAATAGAAATAGAAACTTAGTTGAAGTCAGACAGGTTTCATGTTATTTTACTTACATGATCCAGGCACTACTCAAGATGCAATAACACTCCCTGAAGAAATCTGATGATCAATGATTTCTTGCATCAATTAATTAAGCTTGCTTTGAAGAAGGCTTCATTCTGGAAACGCTCTTGGATGTCAACAGCCTAATGATGAGGTTAGGCGTAAGTTTGGCTCTATATGATGATGTATGACAGAGCCCTTAGTATCCTGCAGTCCTTCAAGGTTTAATTCACCCATGTATTGTAGCCGATTCTAGAGCAGCTCCTATCAATTATTTGGACTTTAGAGAGGGAGTCTAGTTCAAAATGCATTATTTATAGCAAAGATTATTATGATCAATGAAAAATATAAACAACATCTCATCTTCAAATTGTACGAAAATAAAATTTCTGCCAATACCCTTGAACTCATTTATCAATGTTGTAAGGGGCCTGTTCAATTTACCAATAGTTCACACAATATAAGTCATAATTAAAAGTACCCAGTCATTATACTAACGAGTCATTGCAATTACCGCTTTAATGAGCCATGACCAATTAAACCTTCATTTTCTGTTAACTAAAGCTTATTATAGTCAAGTGCAAAATTGACATGGTTTTGATTTATTTTTGTGTACTTTTCTTCAGATTGATTTCACTGCACTTTCATACCCATTATTTCAACTTTCAAATTGTTGCAGTTCCCTGTTTTGAAATTGAGTTTGATTCAGTTCTTAAATGGGGATTTTGCAGACTTTAGTACAAAAATGATAACAGGGATGTGCCGCAAACTTGGGTAGCAAAATCAGACTACCTGGTATGCCAATTGGTCCTTTTTCTTTGCAAAATGTGGTATTCTGATGGGCCTGTTTTTCAAAATTCGGCGCAAATTCTGGAATTTTTTCTAAATTACAAACAAAAATCAGCCTAATTTTGCGCTAAATTAGCGTAAATTTTTTTATTTTTTTTTTGTTTACATTTGAGCATGGATGAGTCCCTTTTAGCACTTGTTTAGGCCATGTGTCTCCCACCTCCAAATGTCCCCCACCTCCAAATGTCCAACATCACCAGGCAGGGAGTAAGAGCAGGCTCTCGCCCAGGCAGCATGCTCCTGGGCTCGCTGTTGAGTTTGTGGGAGAGGAGATCAGAAGAACGGCACTAGTTCTACCATGATGTATATACCTATTGCCCATATGATTCTGCAACCTCAAACACCAAGTATGCTTCAATTAGATAATTTAATCTTTTTTTCTTTGCCGTTTGCACCCTCGTTTCTTTCTTTTTCTTTTTCTTTTTCTTTATCTTTCGAATTCTCTTTCTCTTTTTTTTCTCTTTTTTTTCTTTCTTTCTCTTTCCTTTCCCATTTCTGATTTACCTACCTTTGATCATATTCCCTTAGTTCTACTTTTATTTAAAAGGATACCCTTCTCAATTACCATTATTTTCCTCCCCGATTCATTTTTTTTATACTATTCTAATTGTTACTTACCTAATTTGCATAATGTTACTTGATATAATTATATTTAGCCTACTTTCTATCCATAATTGAATCTTCTGGGTAATGGGTGCCTTCAGCCACACGCCTAGCGTTTTTGAAGGCATCCATGTCTCACATATGCAAAGTTTGTTCTCTGTTCCAAATGTTTTATAGTTATATACTGTTATTATATTTGTATATGTTGAGAGAAAACAAATAAACTAAACTAAACTAAAAACTTAGGAATATTTACGGGAGGGTTATGTTTATATTTGGAAATTTGAGTCTTTTTAGCTGAAATATTTCTTGGTGCTGACTAGAAATTAAACATGATGTGAGCAACATACTGGCCAACTTACATGATTTTAGAAAAGTTGAACCAAACAACACTGTCAGCCCCCACTGTGTTCAAATGTTTGTATCATAACCAGGGCCGACTAGAATATAGCTACCGAATAACGCTAAATCAAATAAATGGATTTTTGCTAAATGTTTAAGTAGATACCGGCAGTGGCATAGCCAGACTTTTTGGGCATAGGGGGAGGGGGGGTCAAAGACATTTTGTCCTGATTTTGCCCCCTGCAGGTGCACATTTCTTCCCAATTCTTTCCGGCAAAAATCCATTTTCGCACACCCAAAACAAATTAAGTCAATTTAAAAAACTGACAACCAAAAAAAAAATCTTTTGACACAATTTTGCTTTCCCCCATGTTTCCTGTCTAGCAGTCTTGAAGCTGCTCTCTCATTTTTCTTGTCCTTCCTGATTTTTCCCGCTCGATTTTCGTCAGGGGCTCAGTTTGTCCCCCTTGCCCTATGCTGGCTATGCAACCAGAATTTTTTTATTATGCAAACAAACTGACTCTGTGGGTCAAACCGAGCCCTAAACCAGCTGAGGTATTAAAACTACCTGTAGATATACAATTAAGGAAGATGTTATTTGAGATGAAAATATGGGGGAATTCCCTTGAAAATTTATTAAGACTTCAGCAATGTGATGTATAAGGACATCTTCAAGTTTGAGACCTCTAATAAACCCTAACCGTACTGAGCACGTCTCTGTTTAAAAACTATCTTCTCGGAAATCCGCATGTTAAAAATGGCGGGTTTCCACCTGGGCTCGAACCCAGGACCTCTCGCATCCCAACCCGACTATCACCATGTCAAGCCACCGAGCATGCGCTGCCATGGCAGCGATTTCGTAATCATTGCTAACTCCGGTCTATGACGTATTTGGAATTAGGTGATTTTCCTAACTATGTGGATTGTGATTTTTTTGTGATTTTGTACGGTTAGGGTTAATCAAAGTGCTAGAAAAGGGACACAAACTTCAAAAGTTTCAAATCTGCCATAAAGTGTTCATTTTGCCTAATAAGTAGGCTCAATTAGGTATGCATATAAGCTCAAAATATCTACAATTACTGGTCTGGTAACCCCTTGAAAAAATCTGACAAAAAATGGGCCTAATAAGTTCGTGCTCAAATTTCATGTGTCATTTTAAACCTTCCTAAGTTTTGTTAACATCATTTGTGATGACTCACACCGAAAAAGGGAACTTTTTGACAGAACACTTTTCAAGATACAGGTGAAAATAGGCGGCAAAAAATAAAGAAAATAATAAGAATTTCCAGCAGATTTTCTGTTGTAAAATGTGCCTTAATCAATTACAACAAGTAAGGTGTCATTGTAAATCTTAATTTAAAAAAATCAAAATTGATCTGCAAAGTCCCCCCCTTTCAGGGTGAGCCATCACATTTATGCTCTATCTCAGTAGAAACTATATAAATGAAAATATTGTTACATGATTATTATTAAAAACTTTAAAACTTTTGGAATGAGATTTTTATACTTTCCCATGCTTTTTTCATCTTTAAATGTCAAAACAAAATTTACTGCTTCAAAAAATTCTTAGAAAAAAGACACAATTTTCACATAGAAGATTAATTTTTTACATAAATCAAAATTAATTATCTGTGATTTATTGCTATCCATTTGTTTTACAAGTGCTGTACTCATGAAGTCTGTCCTATTATTAATTAAAATATTTTCCCATAAAAACCAACAAAATCACAAATCAATCTATTATAAAAAAAGAAATGTATATATCCATTAAAATGATCTTATGAAGTGAACGAACTGGCTCTGTGGAATATGAACGACTGTGATTTGTTTTAAGATTTACGTTAACAACCATGATAAATGATGCTACGTAGACCGGCATGACATATGGTGTCATCATCATTACCTTGTTTATCAAGACTAATGACAACTCACTTATCCCTGTTCTGCCGACAGGCCCCACACACGCCGTGCGTGCGCGAATGACAGATCACTTTTCACGTTCGTAAAATACTTTTACAAAATGCATTATTTACAGACCTGTTGTATGCGTGTTGCTGTAGGGTCGTTTTAATATCCTCATGCCTGGTATTCACTTGTCTAGCTGTGATGGTGCTTATGAAAGGACGCACAATTAAATATTCATTATCACATCGTGAGTGAATAGTGAACGACTGAATAGGTTGCAAGGAGTGGGAAATAAGGACAAGATAAAATGTACGAAGCGTTAAAATGGTTGTCTTACAAGACAGATGTGATTGTGACATTAAGTAGAAAGATGATACATGTCTAGGAGATGCTGTAAAGGAAATATGTTAAATCTTTGCCACGGGGTAGGGGTGGCATAAATAGCAAAAGATAGTACAAACTTATGACACAAATTTGAAATCGTCCTATTTTATGATTCCATAGCCCAAATTAACAGGTGACTAAACAATAAAATGAGTTTAAACTGCCAATCTGCAAGCAACAGCCAATGCCCTGCTATCTTTTGTCAAAAGTTTTATCAAATTTTTCAAATTAATATTTTATCAAATATTTGTCACATTTAAGAGAATAATCTTTGACTGCTATTCGAGGCAAATCTGAATGATTTTTGCAAATGTTTATGTACTTCTTAGAAAAAATGCAAAGTTTTATCATTTTCAAATTATAGTTCAATCCCGCCAATAATTACAACATAGTAATCTATAGAGAATTTTTTTTAAATCAATGTTTATAAGTTAAAAATCACTTCCACTGAAAATTGTCAGCCCCAAGTTGTACTCGAAGTATAACGTACCCCTGTTCAACAAATATTTCAGTTTCCCCCACCCCTTAAAAAAAAAGAAGAAAAGTGGGATGACAATATTGTGCTTTTGTCCATGGAGGCCCCTTAAGTAGCTGAGTATTGTATCACTTTACCCACCTTCCGTTGTGTGCACCTGATGCCAACATGGAGACTTCAGAGAGAAGATATTGGCAAGGACATGGGACAAGATGATAGCTGCTGGATGGCAAACACTCAAGTTTCATTCCATTTTGCTGCTGTTTTATTTTCAAACTTTCTTTTTGATTTTTCAGTATTTTTTTTATTGAATACTATTTTATTTAATTCTATTCTGTTCTATTTATTTTTCTTGATTTGACTAGATTTTTGTGTTTCTTTTTTCTTTTATTTTGATCTTTAGTACTCTGTTTCATCCTATTCATTTCTTTTCCTTTCTTTTCTTCTCTTTTCTTTTCTCTTCCCTTTCCTTTCCTTTCCTTTTCTTTTCTTTTCTTTTCTTTTCTTTTCTTTTCTTTTTCTTTTTCTTTTTCTTTTCTTTGTTTTTTTTCCCTATTTTTTTGAAGGTGCCTCCAAACTACTAAGTTTAAATAACATTTTCCATCTATACTTTAAGTAGAAAAATAATCCAATGTTATAATTGGCCTTAACTTTCTAAAGATTTGGCAAAATTAAACAAGAAAGTTTTTGATATGCTGTCATCCGTGGAGCAGCTTTTGTTTGCTTAATTGGATACTCAACGGCTTTTAAATGACTTCCAAATAGATCTGTGCAAGTTCAAATAGAAACTCACAGAACAAATGCTGTATTTGCATATTTTATTTGCATATTGCTGAATAACCAGTGGCACTATAATAGTCCTTTGATGAGCCTTAAATGCAAACTGATTGTCATTTGACGAGGCGAGTCATTTACTGCACAATGCACACCGCCTGCTTAGGGACTATTTAGTCGGCTCAGGGGCAATAAAGCCGGTTGGCTTTGGGACGATATGACATGTGGCGCAAATGCTACTAAATATGGCCAAGGTTTTGCTGTTAGTGTTCGATGAATACGGCACCCATTTTGTGTTCTAATGGTTGGGATTAGGTATGGGTGACCATCTGGATTTGGTGTGCTGATGGGTGGGGGACAGATGCTTAACCTTAGAGTGGCGGTGTGAAATGCACACAGACTGGTAGCCGTGCGATTTAGCTTATACAAACTTGCAAATTGACTCAGATTTATGATGTATCATGTTGTACAAATATTGACTGTTATGAGGATGCTATTAAATTATGCCCAAGGTGATGTCCATATTATGACAACGTTATCTATTTCGAATATGCTTCATTCGAAGATTTGATGGCCAATTCAAAATCAGGTGTCAGTGGGTCGTGCCTTTATTAGATTCGCATCAAAATCTCTTCATTTCATGGAGCAAAATCCCACCCCAGATAATATAGAGGGTTTGATGGAAACAAACTCAAGATAGATGGCTGGATTGAAAATAAAACAAGAACATACCATAAAGTCATGGAGTGCCACCCCCTGAAAATAGAGTTGAGTTGAAACGGAAGAAACAAAACTCAAGATACATGGCTGGATTGAAGAAAGAAACGAAATGGAAAACATAACTCGCAGTAGACAGGCTCAATTAAAAAGAAAACAAGCACATACCATAATGTCTTGGAGTGTCACCCCTGAAAAAAAAGTTGAGTTTAAACTGAAGAAACAAAACCCAAGATCAATAGATGTGATCGAAAAGAAAAACAAGCACATACCATGATTTGAGTACTTCCCCAGAAAATAAAGTATAGTTTTATGGAAACTGAGGAAACAAACCCAAGATATATGGGTGTGATTGAAAAGAAAAGAAGCACCTAGAAAAAGGAGGAGGGAAAGGAAATCATCTTGTACATGAGATTGCTTTTTGATATCCGTTATCAAGGGGGTAAAACAAGATGGGATTAGGAGTCAATGCATTCCCATCTGAAATGCTGAGATTGTATAATACACCATCCCAGCCTAGCCTGCCGAACCAAAGACTCACTAAGACCTTGCCTCAACCCTCCAGGGAAAGATAGAATAGCGGAAAACTACTTCAGCAACGTATTGTCGTAGAGATCTCATGAAATTGTAATGGTAGCTAGCGATTAAGATGTGACAAGTATGATTTATTCAGTGTGCCTCTGGGATCAATCATTGTCGGCTTGCTAGCTGAACTGGACTCACTTGGCTTGTTGTGTTTCCCTTCTTGGACCAGTTTTTTTTATCATTTACCGGTTTTGTTCTGCTTTTTTGTGTTGGTACCAGATACAAGAATGTTCAACATCTGTGTGGTGTACTATTCAGTCATTTTTCAGGTGTTACAAAATCACTGCTAATGATATTTCACTGGCACATGGGGTGCCTTTTCCTAGAGAAAATTGAAAAAAATTTGTAGACCCAATATATAATTGGGTCAATTTTGTTAAGCAAACAAAACGTTTTTAATATTTGGAATTTCCTATTTCTTAACTTTGTACCGATTTGATAAATGTTCTTCTTCAGATAAGAATTGTTCAGTTTTTCCCCTTTGTTTTTCTACATTTCTTCCCCACCTTTGGTCATTCTACACAATAATTTGTAACTGTTTTTTTTTCAGTCATTCTTTTAGGGAACCAACCCTAAAACTCAAATATCCCTTTTCTTTAAAAAAAAAAAAAGGCTTCCACAGGAAAATATCAGAGATGGGTACAGATTTGGATTGCCTCCCGTAGAAAATGAAACAAACCCAGATAGATAAGTTCAATTGAAAAGAAAAGAAGCACCTAGAAAAAGGAGGAGGGAAAGGAAAGCATCGCGTACATGAGATTGCTTTTTGATATCCGTTATCAAGGGGGTAAAACAAGATGGGATTAGGAGTCGATGCATTCCCATCTGAAATGCTGAGATTGTATACACCATCCCAGCCTAGCCTGCCGAACCAAAGACTCACTAAGACCTTGCCTCAACCCTCCAGGGAAAAATAGAGTAGCGGAAAACTACTCCAGCAACGTATTGTCCTAGAGATCTCATGAAATTGTAATGGTAGCTAGCGATTAAGATGTGACAAGTATGATTTATTCAGTGTGCCTCTGGGATCACTCATTGTCGGCTTGCTAGCTGAACTGGACTCACTCTGCTCGTAGTGTTTCCCTTCTTGGACCAGTTTAGTTTCATTTACTTGTTGTGTTCTGCTTTTTGTGTTGGTACCAGATACAAGAATGTTCAACATCTGTGATGTATAGCTGGAATTTTTTCAGGTGTTACAAAAACACTGATAATGATATTTCCCTTGCGCTTGGGATGCCTTTTTTCTGTAGTAAATTGTAATTTGAATTTTTAGAATTTTCCCTTAGTTTTCCAACTCACAAAAAAAAACATATGCTTCTAAGTTATTTTATTTTTGCCTAAATTACATTTCCTTTTAGGATCTATGTCAAAATTGTAGCTCTGAAAAATAGAATTTGCATAATTGTTTTAGAACAAAATTATAGGCATGGGAAGTGTTGATATCTGTCTGGCTGTCTGTCCATCATCCTGTCCTTTTGTCGGGAGGGGGTTGGGGTTGCTTGTTTTTGTTTTACTTTTTCTGATGGGGTTATGCTTTTCCTTTATACAGTGTTATTAGTTTTGGGTATTTTGAATAAAATTATAGTAATTCAAGAATAAAATTTTTTTTAATCCAAAATCTTTTCAAAATCAGAATATTTTTGGAAACTTTTCTGTTTTTGAAAGAATTTTTATGCCAATTATCCCAGTGAAGGATGAAAAAAAAAATTAGAGAATAAAGATTGATATTTGAATTCTTTCATGTTCTGTAATTGTAATGAAAGTAATGTCTCCAGATGCACCAGCATTATCATACCCAAGATATCCACCTGGCAAAGTTCACTAAACAATGTATTTTATCATCAAAAAGAACTTTGCCCTCTGTGTGACATAACAATGGTCTTTGTAACCTTATTCGGAAACCACATGTTGCTTAAGTAGAAAGATTTACAAATTGCAGAAAAGAGAGGATTGAATAGAAGAAAAGGAGTAGAATAGTGCTCTCGGAAGTTGTCACTAGTGTATATGAGAGGGTTTTTTTAATCCTC
>JXSR01S004318.1:0-11554 GCA_000969725.1 Ophiothrix spiculata
AGCTCATATTTGATACCGCGTTTGGATCCAAAGTGATCTTTTGTTTCATATTTGAGTACACCAATATCCACTACATAGCCGGGGATGCATACAATGGTCTAAATACGATGATTTCATCACACTTGATGTTCCGTGGCCGAGTGGTTAGAGCGTTGGTCTCGTAATTACATGGTGTACATGATGTACATGCAGCGTGGTTTCAAACCCTGCTAGGGTCACTTAAGTGAGATGTTTTTAGGCAGATCTTTTTTATAAGAAATATTTGATCCTTTTTTCGGATCAATAATTTTGATCCTTATTTTTGGATCACTTTGATCCTTAAAGGGTAAGCTCATATTTGATACCTAAAAAGGATCAAAATTGATCCTTTTTGTCTCATATTTGATCCTTCCTTTCTAAGAGTGTAGCCTCAGTAAAAAAGAAACATGCATATTCTTGGTCGCGCATGCGTAATAAACGCAGAATTTCAATAGCGTAAGGCCGAAGAGAACAAGAACTCTGTCTCAGCTTCCCGCGCGCAAAGGTTTTTTTTTACATCGAGAGAAAAAAAAAGGAAAAAATTCGGCCGCGCGAAAAAAAAAATAGTGACCTAAAAACGTAATAAAAAAGGATTTCCGCGTGCGCATAGCCTTTTTTGACTAAAAAAAACCCCGCGTAGCGCTTAGGGTTTTGGGCCTAAGGAACCTGAGACATAGTTCTTTTTTTTTTTTTGGCCTAATTGCAAATGTCAGCAGTAACTGTTCTGTAAACTGAATACCTGCTAATCTGTCTTATCCATTATTAAATTTTTGACATAAAAGAACAAATGACGAACCCTATTTTCTACCTTTACGTAAGGTCAAGGGCCAGATAGACTTCGTCATTTTACCCAAATGTAAAATCCAGACAACTGAATGCATATTGACCTCGAGTTTCCAGACAATAGTATCGATCGAAATAATCCGCTAAAACTAGAATGATTAAAGATTAAGATAGTGGCAAACATTCTAAATGAAAATGTTTCTCATTGGAGAATTATAAAGCAGTGAGCAAATCTTTTTTTCAGAATTAAATCCAGAGTATAAGTCAAGGACAGATTTCAGATTATAATGAAAAGACTAGGGTAATGATAAACAACGATAAAGGTAATGATAAACAACAATTACCAAAGAAAGTAATGTACATGTACTATGAATGATAAAAATACTACAGATGAGTAATCATTGCAAAATGTGGTGCCGTGATGTAAAAATATTTCACCATCATGAAAAGTTTGGTAAATTGTAGAACATTTCACACCATGACAAAAATTTTACTCCATGAGAAAAAAATTAAAAATGAAAATGTTCATTCCGAATAACAATTTAACGTAGTGGTGAAAATGTAGCACCGTGAGAAAAATTCTGAAGTAAAATGAATACAAAAATGACGAAGTGTATCTAGGCCGTAACATTCACAACTTTGAGTAAAACGCGATTGCAATTCAGGATGTTCATTGAAGCCCAAAAATGCTGTTGGATTATTGAAATTACAAGTACCACTTCAAAAGTTCATAGCTTCCGTTTTTGCCTCGATGCGAACATCGAGGCTTATTTGAGACGACTGAAACGAAGTCTTCGTTGGAGATTGTGCTTAGAAAACACACTCAAAATCGCTTGATGAGAATCAATTTATCTGTAAAAAATACGGATTAGAGTGTAATTTAATTTAATGAATTGTATACGATTCGTTTAGAGTAATTATAAAATAATTGTATAGAAAAAACTGATATCTTACTCTACTTCCAGTCACATTGTATGGTAGAGCTTACTACGAATAAGCTTAGATTAACGAACGTTTAATGACACGTTTTTTCATTGGATAATAACTGTCTATTAATTACTATAACCCAATTACAGCACATGTTTAATAACATGGTCTTTAATTGGATATAAAGATGTTAACTACCTATTCCATGACGACATATACTCATCATTACGTAATATAAACTAAGGACAAAGAAACTTTGCGTTTATTCAAGATTTGCGGTTAATTGGTCATCATTCAATCGAGCAATAATTATAGTCCGATACATAAAACGTTTGTTTTCCATCATAGTTTGTTATATCAACAATCCCGGGTCAACAATACTTTTGAGCTAGTAAATCAATGTAAATAGGCGTATTTATCGACCTAGGAAAACTTTCCTATATTTTAAGCCCATGCACACTAATACACTTACCAGTAACCTGTGATAATTCATGTATATCTCTGCCGATTGTTATTTTTTCGCGCTAAAACTTCTTGACTTTTTTCTTTAAGTCGATTTAAGACCATTTTTGTAAAAATCGGACCTATGGTAATGACGCGGCGTTGCGTAATAGCGCGCTAGGTCTGACGAAATACTGACCAAAAACTGATTTTCAATTGGAAATTACATACAAATCTTGGTTTTTTTGTCTTTCAGGATACACTTCCACTATGTTTTATCTGATCTATTTGGTTTATTTTGAGTAAAAACTTGTGTAAGCATACTTTGACACACATCATTGCTAAAAAATGCAATTTGTGCTTGAAAAAATAGCGAAAAACCATGATTTTGATGATTTTTGTTATGTTCGCGTATTTTGACATGACGTCACTTATAACGTCACTGTGACGTCATACAAGGTGTGTTTTTACTTTTTTGGTACCAATGGACTCGAGAGGGTCCTAGCTATCCACTGGTACCCCACAATTGATGTTTCATTGATCGGTTTCCGAGATCTTAGGCCCCCACCCCCGGCTGAGAGATGGGCCAAAAAAGCCCGGCTCTTTTAGGGTTATTACCCGGTGGTGGGTCAGCTCTTTGTTCATCCGGGATCGATTTTTTTTAGTTCGCAAAAATTCTCGAAATTAAAAAAGGGGTACGAACGATGACCCGGGTCCCGGTGTAATGAAATACAGCGTCCTAGCTACTATTAAATTGTGTAGAACGTACTTGTACAATCAATAAATCATCGATTGCGACTTATTCCGTAGTAGTTCAATTAGATCCGGACTCCTGGTTATCGACATCATACACTCAGTCTCATTGCACCGAGACCAAGTGAACCTGAAGTAACAGGCTTTGGCTTTCTTATCCTGACAGTATATCTTTGTAAGAAAGACTGCCGTGTTGTAGGACCACTAATACGAATCTGCCTTGCTATCAGATTGTATTATACAAACATGTAAATGAGAGACACAAAATAATTTTGTGGTTTTGTTTATAAGGGTATGTCATTGCACGCAGGTCACATTTTCGCAAATAAAGGGTGTTCATTTAACACAAAATATTTGCGAATTTGCTTGAAAAAGGGGTCATTTTTTTTCATCAAAAAACGCGAAAAGTTGGTACTAATAATTCCTATATATACGGAAGATTGATGATATGTGACAAGATATGATTGATACCTCATTATTTTTCAGCTTCACTGAAGGCATCGAGGCCAGTTTTTTAGAAGACCTTGTTATGTTAGATTTCAACCAAACATAGCAGACAAGCTGTACAGAGTAAAATCTTTCAAAACATGCAATTTCTAAGCTTGAGCTAGAAATGATGAGTGTTTTGTGCTAGGTAACTGTCCCACGGATATTTTTGAGCAAGAAATGGATCTGACATGGTCATAAAATCACACAATTTTTATTTGTGATGGCTCACCCCGAAAGGGGGGACTTTACAAATGATATATATTTTGATTTTATCATTTCATCTGTTGCAACATTTTCTGAGCATTAAAATAACACCTTACTTGTTGATATTGATCAAGGAAATCAAATTTTACAACAGAAAATCTGCTGCAAATTCTTGTTATTTTCTTTATTTTGTCGCAAAGTCCCCCTTTTCGGTGTAAGTCATCACATATTTGTAATTCTTTTTACAAACTAAAAGAACCGATTGTTTTGAAAATATACACTTAAAATTGAATTTGCCGCAATATTGTGCCTTTCGATGTGCTGACACATATATATTCACAACTTTACATCTCGACTGAATGCTTGATAATAACATTGACTAACTTTATATTTGTTTACAGTTTGGTATTATTTTCGTCAACATGGGGGCATTTCTCTTAGTCCAGCTTGTGACTTTAGCTGCTGTCTTTACTCTTACTCAAGGTACGTTTAGCGTGAATGAAATAACAGATGTAAAGGTCGTCAAGGCCTGTCAAAGATAATTCTGATACCAAGAATTTTATTGTAAATTTTGAAAGCGAGTGAGCACGGTTAGGTCATTAAAAATGTGATAAATATATAACATAAGAGACTTAAAATATATAATATTTTATGACACAATGGAAGGAACTATATTCATTAAGGCGATAACACAAGTTTTTGATTTGATCATATTGCCTTTGGTTTCAACCAATCTTCTATTTGTTGTAGAAGTAATTTACGTAATAGTATACAAATATTGACTGCTTTGAGGGGCATGGTTTAAAATATTTTCCCTCGGTGATCTCAAAACCTTGAATATGCCCGAAGGGAAGCTGAGGGCATATTCATGGTTTTGAGATCACCGAGGGGAAATAATTTCAACCATGCCCGAAGAAAAAGCAGTCAATATTCGTTTTATATACCGAATATATAGATTTTTGTCATCTGGTTGGTTAAAAGAATCATTTTTGCACCGAAAACGCCCGATGGTCAATAGTCGCGCACGTATTGCTCGTGTTACACCGGCGCCGCAAAATATGCTGAGCGGGCCTAGTGAAAAATATGCCCCGGGCCTAGTAAAATCCAAGCCCTCATCTTTAACCAATCAGAGGACAAAAATCTGTATATGAGGTATATAGTCTACAATAGCAACTGGACGACTGGATTGTGGTTTTTTTTCCGCGGAAAAATTTAATTGATGTCATGTGTACGGTATAGTTTGGACAGAAATTGGTGCGATTAAATAACAGCATGTTGGGCCTCTTGCATATTTAAGTCTTAACTCAATATCGTATTTTATATGTCACAAAATCTGAAGTGTCATACTACAAGTAATGATTTACGAAGACAAACTGTGACTTCAAAAACTCTGTGGTAGTCTATGACTTTAAGTCTTCTTAAAATTGAATATTGAGGTGGACATGAAATCATCAAGTGAAAAGTTCATACTTATCCATTCCTCAACATATATGATGTCAAACACCACCCTCAAACACCCACTCAACTCATGTATTGTTTTTTCTTTTAAAGGTCAAATTCTTGGGCAATTGGGCATCTGCTTACAGATCCGTAGTGAGTGTCCACATCATTTTGTCAAGACTCCCGTCTGTGCAAGTACTGCAGTGACTTACGCAAGTGAATGTGATTTTTGGCGGGGAAATTGCGAAAGAAAGATATCACAAAGAATGACTCTTATTACTAGAGAACCATGCGCCGGTAAGTGGCTAAAATAGATAATGAGATTGTGATTGTGACTTTAGTTAAACATTCGAAAATTTTAGGTAAATCATCTTGGGGCACTTCAGTTATAGTTAAGAATTTTATTATGTTTACAAAAGAAAATGAGTTTTAATAAATACTTCCATTATTGCACGCATATCTGGTAAGTAAAATTATTTGTCACTGTTCCAAAATCAGCGTACCATTTGTGAAACCTTTATACCTGGCGACTATTTCAGTGTTCCCAGTAAATTGTGCGAAAATGTTGTGTATAAAGCATTACCGTAAACTGCATTTGGACCACCACCTCACTGTACAAAGCAATCCGTTTTACGGTGCACATATTGTTTTGTTTCTACTTGTTACCAATAGTAATAGTTATAGGTTAATTATACTGAACGAATGAGGATGTTTTGCTAGATTTTAGCAGATAACCTATATTTACTCTTATTAATTATTACAGACGACTTTTGTCCTGGGCATTGTCGTGGTGAAATAAGAGATGAAGTATGCGCAGGCTACATTAATGCGTATGGATTCTATAAGACGAAGAATTACAGAAATTTCTGCAAGTATCGGGAAGCAAAATGCAAACTGCGAAATACTCAACAAATTGACCTGAATTATCTTTTCCATGGCGATTGCGATAATCCACCAAAGGCACCAATAACTGTTGCAGTACCCTCTGCATCAACGGCGTTACCTAAGAAAGAAGAGACGGTAACAGACCAACCAGATATTGCAACATTACTCAAAGAAGATATTGCTCCAACTGCTCCAGTCATCGTTACAGAGAAGAAAGACGAGAAAGAACCTTCCGAGATAGATGAAAAAGAACCTTCAGATATATTGATGACAGAGGAAAAACTCGCCGCGACACTGATAGATGGTACACCGTTACCTAGGGTAGAAGCCACTGTCATGCCAGATGAATATGCCACAATGATAATATACGAAGAAGAAGATAAAGAAGCTGAAGCAACAGTAAAACCGGTGGATTCAAAAGACACACCTCCCCCAGTAGAAACAGAAATAGAACCAGAGGATGTAAAAGAAACGCCCCCTCCAGTAGTTGTAGATGAAGAGAAAACTCAAGCACCAGAAGTGGAAGAAGTAACTGAAATAATATCAATAGAGGAAACGGAATCACCCCTCACAGAGGAAGAGCAAGCGGAAGAACCACAAGTAGAAGAAACAGAAGCCCCAGCACCAATTGCAGAGGAAGCACAAGAAAGAACGGAAGCACCTGCACCAGTTATAGAAATAGAACAAACAGAAGAACCACTCGTAGAAGATACAGAAGCTCCAGCACCAATTGCAGAGGAAACACAAGAACGAACGGAGGCCCCGGCACCTGTTATAGAAAAAGAACAAACAGAAAGAACCACTGCCACACCAGATGAATACGTAACAATGATAATATACGAAGGAGAAGAAGATAAAGACGCTGAAGCAACAGTAATACCGGAGGATTCAAAAGACATACCTCCAGAAGCAGAAACAGAGCCGGAGGATTTGAAAGAAACGACTCCTCCAGCTGAAGTAGAAGTTGAAGAGGAAAAACAAGCACCCGAGGTGGAAGAAGTAACAGAAATAGTAGAAATGGAAGAAACGGAAGCACCCCTGGTAGAAGAAGAACAAAAGGAAGAAGTAACAGAAATAATATCAATGGACAAAACGGAAGCACCCCTGGTAGAAGAAGAACAAAAGGAAGAAGAAGTGGAAGAAGTAACGGAAATAATAGAAATGGAAGAAACGGAAGCACCCCTGGTAGAAAAAGAACAAAAGGGAGAAGAGGTAGAAGAAGTAACAGAAATAATAGAAATGGAAGAAACAGAAGCACCCCTGGTAGAAGAAGAACAAAAGGAAGAACCACGTGCAGCAGAAACAGAAGCACCGGCACCAATTGTTGAGGAAACTGAAGCACAACTACTTGAAAGAACAGAAGCACCGGCACTAGTTGTAGAAAATGATCAAACAGATGAAGCTACTGGTATACCAGATGAATATGTAACAACAATAATATACGAAGAAGACGATAAAGATGTAGAAGTAGAAAGAGAGACGGTGGATTTAAGAGAAACACCTCCTCCAGCAAAAGTAGACGAAGAGGAAGTGGAAGAAGTCACAGAAGTAATATCAATCGAAGAAACGGAAGCACCAATAGTTGAAAGAACAGAAACACCGGCACAAATTATAGAAAAAGACCAAACAGAAGAACCTCTCGTAGAAGAAACGGAAGTTCCAGCGCCAATGATAGAAGAAACCGAAGCGCCAGCACCAATTGCAGAAGAAGGAACACGAGCACCATTTGTTGACAAAACGGAAGAACCAGACGTAGAAACAGAAATTATAGTAATTGATGAAACGGAAATACCTCATGCAGAGATAGAAACGGAAGCACCACTTGCAGGAAAGAAAACCGAAGCACCGCCTGTAGGAAAAGAAGAGGAAACGGAAGCGCCTCCTGTAGAAGAAGAAACGGAAGCACCTGCTGAATTAGTGACAGAAGGTATTGAACTTTCTAGTACAACCAAGCTGGAAGAAGTTATCGAAGAAGGGAAGGTAACATCATCACCAGAGAAAATGCAAGAAACGCCGTCACCTGAGAAACCGGACATGCCACCACCAGTAGCTCCTGAAGAACAACAGGCTGTTGAAGATCTTCACCTATGTTTAGAACAAAATCAAAACTGCTTAAATAACGTACTAGAAGCAAATGATATCACACAGATTATCAGTTCCTTTGTTGCGTGTTCGGGAGAATTTCAAACATGTTTAGCTAAAAATTCTGCATTATGAAGTAATGGTCCTATTTGAGTCCTGAAAGTCCCACATTTTAACTGCAAAAGCTGGAAAATCTAAATATTTGCATAACAATGTGGATTGAAGTGCCTTAAATGTTCTCTCACTGTATCCACGTCGTACCATATCAATTAGAAGGTATAATCATCATGTCCACATTTTTACGCTGATGTCTTGAACACAGAAATGGGTATTCCTATGTCTTCAAATTTTCAAATGATGACCGAAGTAAATGATGTATCATCGGCTGACTTTGGTAAATATATCATGGTGTCGTGCATCTTATTTCAGTCATGCAGATACATTTATTTCCATCTGAGTATAAATGTGATGACTCACCCCGAAAAGGGAGACTTTGCGACTGAACTCTTTTCAAGAAATAGGTGAAAATAGGCAGCAAAAAATAAAGAAAATAATAAGGATTTCCAGCAGATTTTCTATTGTAAAATTTGATCGCCTTGATCAATTTCATAAAGTTAGGTGTCATTTTAAAGCTTAGAATATGCTGCAACAGATGAAATGATAAAATCAAAATCGATATCATCTGCAAAGTCCCCCTTTCGGGGTGAGCCATCACAAATAAACATGTATTTTAGCAGAATGTGGTATAGATACAATGCAGATGTTGTAAAGGTTTCTAGTCAATATGCATTAACATGTTAGTACTATAATAGTATACTAGTATTGCAACTACTCTTTGATTCTGTTATGTAGTACTTTAACATCAAATCTACCTTATTGAGTACAATCATGACAATGTTTAAACTAGTAAATAGCGCATTTAGAAAAAGACAATTTTCAAGGGAGTGGGGCGCAGAATTTAATTTGTATTTTTCATATTGAGATGCATCTTAGATAAACAATCCCCACCCCGAAATATGAACTTCCAAGGAATGAAGTTTATTATCTATGGGCATTCTCTGTAACCTTAAGTTAAATAAATAATCAGTATACGAGCTGCATTTTCTTGAAACGATAAAAATGACAAAATTTAAGTTCGGTTCGATTGAAAAAAATTGAATCAGTTTCTATTTTTTCAGATACTTAGGTCAAACGCGAAGGGAACTGGAAATGAATCTGGTGAATTATTAATTATCCAGTCCCTATAGACTACTTTCGCCATAATTCAGTCTGAAAAGTATCCAACAGTGCTCCTGCTAAGGCCGTATGGCGCGCCATTGGCACAGGAGTTTGAAAAATTGGCGCAACTAAAATAGATTTTTTTTCTTGCTTCCCCTAACAGACTTAAAGCCTCAGCTGGTGGTTTTTAATGCAAGCATCTCTTCATCTTTATCAAAATTAGTCGTATTGGCACAAGTCCCCAAACCTTGATGTGCGCAGGTGACGTCATATCGTAACCTGCGCACAACGTAATAAAATGACCGATCGGACAGGGTACCCGGATATTGTTTAATACTTTGTAGACCGCATTATTGGACATGCGAAAGTAGTCTTATTCACTACTTGCACGGTTCGCCATTTGCGGGAGAGCCTCGATTTGACAGTCAATTAAACAAGTATGTTACGTAACGATGTATTCACTTCATGCAAGGTCAGGGGTTTTTGAAAGAGGGAATCAAACTGTTAATCGTAATATTATGTAAGTTCCCATTCATCTCGCAAGTCAGTTCGAGGCTATTCCCAAAATGGCGAAACCGTGCAATAGCCCAATTGTTAGTTAAGTCGATGTAGATATTATGAAGAGTTTTGGGACATTGCATCATTGTTTATAGAAATAAGAATAATGACAACGTTTTCAATCAATCAATCAATCAATCAATCAATCAATTTACCAGTACTTGCATGACATGCATGCGTACCCCATGAAGGAGTCTATTCGTACAGGGGACCAACGGCTTTATGTGACTTCCGAAGCACGAGCAAGTAGAGTAAAGTTTCTTGCCCAAGGAAACAACGAGACGAAAACCGCCCAGCCCGGGGCTCGAACCCACAACCTCTGTGTTACGAGACCCGTGCTCTTACCGCTCGGCCACGCTCCCCTCTTGTTACGTAATACATGCACTGGTACTGTTGTAAATCAAAACAGTGTACAAAATCCGTTCAGAAGAGTTCTGCATGCCGTGTAGTTGGTATGACTGTAGAAAGATTACAGCCTGCTTGTCTGAAGATTCTCTAGTCCGAAGGTTCGCTAGTCCGAAAATAAAATAGGGTTCGCTAGTCCGAAAATGAAATAAGCTCGGCTAGTCCGAAATTGAAAAAGGGTTCGTTGATCCTACGTTTCGCCAGTCCGAAAATGAAAAAAGGTCCGCTATAGTCCGAAAATAGGGTTCGCTAGTCCGAAAAATAATTAAATTTAATATGTTGATTAGCAACCCCAATTTTTATTTCGAACTTTTTTCATTTTCGGACTAGTGAACCTTATTCTATTTCGGACTGGTGAACCTTAGGATTAGCGGACCTTTTCAAATTTTGGACTAGCGGACCTTATTTCATTATCGGACTAGTAAACCTTTTTTACATTCGGACTAGTTAACCGGGATCTTACCCTGTGGAATATGAAAATATGTAGCGTCCGGCCGTGCATCCACGCTGCACAGGAGCGTAATGCAAAGGCGTATATAGGTAACACGAAAAGCAAACATTAATTTTGCAATATTTTGGAATTTTAAAGTAGTAGTAATATTCAAACGAACATTTGTTAAAGCGTTCTGGTGTATTGAATTCTGTAATGTCAGAAATATTGATTCTTTTCACCTACTGAAATCTTTGTAAAACCAATGCTCATGTTAATCTGTTTTGTTGTAACCTTAATACATGTATTACAGTATTTATTACACAGGAAAATGTTTTAATAAAAACACAACATATAAACTTTCTTAGGATTGAATGCGTAAATATTGTTGAGTCCTACAGGGAATATGATGATGCGTATCATTTGAGTTGTTATTAAAAAACAATTATTACATGTAAATGCATGGTGCCAATTTAGCTCATGTGTATATATAATTCAAACGCTGAAAACGCAGATTTAAATTGATTTCTACATGAGATCAACTTTCCTAAAAACATTTAACGTTAAGACCACAATTGTAGCTCAGTCAACTACAATTGTTAGGGATGAATGGATCAAACAAGGACAATACTCATTAGCACTTTTTCAAGGCAGAGAAGTTGATCGCTATCATTGTCTATTCCCAAGAATGCAAATGAGGATAATGAGCTTTATTCCGTTGTTGAGTACCCTGTTATATGTGCGGCAGAGCATGCCATTGTATTCAATTGGCTCATTTGCATTCTTGGGAGTCGACAATGATAGCGTTACGATCATAGGTCATGAATTGGTCATGCACATATGAGGGAGATGTAACATAAAAACTCATTCTTCGTAGTTTAATGTAATTTATTCAATAAGTTTAATACGTACTGCAACAAA
>JXSR01S004321.1:24447-36544 GCA_000969725.1 Ophiothrix spiculata
ACTAGTCCGAAGCAACAAAACAACTGAAACCCTTCACGTTGAGGATGGAGCTTTTAACAAACTAACTGGTTTGGCTACACTGTAAGTATTTATGTTGAATCTTTCAAGTCACACTGAATTTGAAAAAACAAATAACGTTCTTATAATCAATCAATCAATCAATCAATCAATTTACAGTGCACTTGCATGACATGACATGTATACCCCATGAAGGAGTCTATTCGTACAGGGGACCAACGGCTTAACGTGACTTCCGAACCACGGAGCAAGTAAAAGTTTCTTGCCCAAGGAAACATACTAGTCCTTATTTTTTCTTAGCTTGATTTTGACAAACCAATATGAGTTTTGCCTGCTTTCAAATTACATTTACCATAAAAAGTCTGCATTTTTCTTTTTCACTTAGGTATGTCGACGACCACCGCCTTTGTTGTCGTTTGAGTCGATTGATCAATTGCATAACTTTGGAACCGCAGCCACCTTTGTTTATGTGCGGTAGTTTGATGCAGAACTCTTTTCTCAGGACATTCATGTGGATTCTAGGCATTAGCGCTTTATTTGGTAATCTTGCTGTTGTCATTTGGCGATACAAAGAAAAGACAAAATCCGAAACCAGTTCCATACAGTCATTTATCATTGGGAACTTGGCTGTATCCGATTTTCTAATGGGTATTTATATGATCATGATCGCCTCCGCTGATGCGCATTTCGGAGAGCAGTATTTTCTGCACTCCGATTACTGGCGATCTAGCGGTGCTTGCAAGGTTGCCGGTTTCCTGTCACTCCTTTCAAGTGAGGCTTCGGTGTTTTATATTACCCTAATAAGCATTGATAGACTTGTTTGCTTCGAGCGTCCCTTAAACCGCCTCAGTTTAAAGCAAACAAAATATATCGTAATCGGAATCTGGCTTGTTTCCGTCTTGCTTAGTATAATACCAATTATCTCTGCGGGACCCAAGTCCGATATTTACGAACTCTCTGACGTATGTATCGGATTGCCCCTAATCACTCGCCCGTCAAGTTATCAGATTTTACAAAGTGACATAGCTAATCCCCTATCCGGTCAAACATTTGCTCTGCCTGTTCAAGAAGGCACAAAACCTGCCTGGTATTATTCCATTGCATTGTTCCTCGTCTTGAACTCCATATGCTTTCTCATTGTATTTGTATGCTACATCAAGATTTTTGTTGTGATAAAACAAACCTGGAAAACATCACCTGTTATTCAAAAAAGAAATGAAGATGTTAAAATAGCATTGCAAATGGCAGCTATAGTTGTCACAGATTTCTGTTGCTGGGTACCTATCATACTTATGGGGATTTTATCGCAAACAGGTGTGGTTATTATCCCTTTACAAATGTATACCTGGGCGGCAGTTTTTATCATCCCTATCAATTCATCTCTAAATCCGTATTTGTACACGATTTCGAGTATCATATCAGCTAAGAAAGGCGCCATATCTTCGTCATCTATCAAAGAAACGGTATACTTGAATCTTGAATCAAACAGTTGCAATTAGGAAACTGAGATTGCTAATAGGGTATGGTTTTGACATGTTAAATATTTTTTAATATTATGATCTCACATGACAATTTTTTTGTCTTTAGGTGATAGGGGTTTTGAGTGTACACAACATTTATCAGCTTAACTATGTTTTCTTATACTAATATTAATGCGAGTTCGTTTGTTCTAGTGGAATAGTGCAGAAGTCCAAATCAGTTCGAGCCGCGTATAATCTCAATTGCTTGGTAGACCTGATTGATATTGGGGAGCTTTTATGGGGAATATTATGATCTAAGTGCAGGTAGCGAGTGCACAATATCCTGATAGCACCATTAGCTGATGCGATAAGATTGCGACGATTTCCTGATGACAGCGATACTAAAAGGCAGCTGCGCTTTGAGATCTTGTTTTAAATAAAAGCGTGTACATCATCATCGTCATCTTCATCTTTATCGTCATCATTATCATCAACAATAATAATGAAAGTGAGGGGTGGGGATAACGAGCTGATTAGTGAGATGACGATCGATTAGGGAAATATGAAGATCGGAAATGGGAATGATGAAGACTAGCACATGTAGAATGGTAGGGAAGAGGTCAGTATGGAGGATAGAAAGGTGGTGAATAGGTTAACCTGGATGTATATATTTTTGACAATTACTTAAACCAAGCTAAGTAGATAAATAGAATAATTTGTTAAATCACATGTATATAGTTATGCTATCATTATTATGAGGCCTGTTAGGGTATTGGACAATCGGAATAGTGCAAGTCCAAGTACTACTATGACCGCCTCGGTTTGGGGTCCCGTTTGTTTGGGGATCATTTGTCTCTATTGTTGTTGTGTGTTTTTGCTTTTGATGTTGTTAAAAATGAATAAATTCTTGAACCAAGTATAAGTACACTCGCCTGTTTAACTTTTGTTATTGTGATTATTAAGGAACTGAGGGGTAGCAGTTAGAAAATGGACAATCGGAGTGTTTCAGGTCAAGTCGCCTCTCCCAGACAACATCTGTTTTAAACATGGTCTCGCGTCAAAAAGGACTGATTTTAGTCCATTTTTTGATCTTTTTGTGATTTTTAATAGGTGATTTTTTCCAGTTTACAACTTTTTGTGGATGTGTGTGGGAGTGTGTGTGTGTATGGTTTTTAATAGGTGATTTGTTCCACAGTTTACAATTATACTATCTTTGCCAAAAATACTTGGGACACTTTAATGACAATGAAATAGTTATAAATGCAATGGAGTGTGGGTCAAAGTTATTGAAGACGCATTTTCACTCCCCCCACCCCTGTCACAGTACCTCCCACCCCCACCATCCAATGTTGCAACGAACACATGCGGACACCACATTCTTAAAGAAACATTGCTTAACAACATATTGGTTCTCCTGGGAGCCGAGAAATGACATTTGCTGTTTCAACATTGTACAGGAGGAGCTGGGGCTACTTTTTCCAGAGCGTCCGATTTTTTGCTCCAACACTTTAGGCAAAGATTGCATCAGCGTCGCGAAAATGGGCGTTTTTTTTATTTCATAAGATCAAAACGCCTTGTTGGATTTCGTTCAAATTTTCAGGAAATTTCAATATATATGTTGTCTATTCAAAATAGGCGTTTTCATTTCAATATAACCAATAATTGTCTTATTGTGACATGAAATATCCCATATGTCTGTTGTATTCACAATTTGGCAAGTTTTATGAAGAAGTTCAAATCACTTAATGTCTTATTACGCGTGTTTCGATATGTATAAAAGGAGATTCTGATTAATAATTTGCATTGTTTTAAAGCGCATTTGCCTACATTATTTAAATATCAAGTATTTCTATACAATTTTAGGTGACAAGAAATATTAAGGTCTCTAACTATGTTTGAGTACTTCCCATCTTCAGTAGATAGCATGATCTCAAATGTAATTTTTATAACTCCCCAGTAGGCTGGATATGATGTCTGGACCATAAATATTGCAGTATATTTATACACGATTAGATAATTACTATTTTACAAATATACAACCTTTATTAATATCAAAAACGGGAACACGGGGATCAACTCGTGTGTGATGTTTTAATCATGTTTACAACCCTTTAAATTGATATAGATAGAATACTGGGTTAAGCAAGGCACATTGGTTTATTGGTTTCTATACGTGTTATCTATAAGTAGAAATCTTCAAAGTTATAACGTTGCTGATGTCTCATGACATTTGTATAGGAACATGACTTCCAGATTTCAAAGATTAACAAAATGAAGCCATAGGTCTACTTTCCTACTTGTCCACAGGATTTTTATAGAAACCAAGTTCAGTGAGATGTATAATGGATCGATCCCTGTAATACCCCTAGTAAAATTCGAGTACAGTTGTGGTGTACTCAAAATGTACTATAATTGTACTAAAAATGTACTCATATCAGAAAAAGTACTAGTACATTTTTGATGTACTCGAAAAGTACTTTTTTCATAGTGATCTGTACTAGAAATGTACTAAATTTGTACTTTTTTTGAACTTGGATTTTTACAATTTGAGAAATGTACTTAAAATGTACTATTTTTTAACTTAGAAATATTTCGACATTTAAAAATGTACTATTTTTGAACTTAGTATTTATTTCGCTTTTAGCGATGTACACGGTTGCTCATATAGTTGGAATAAAACTATTTTTACCACTTTTTTATGTAAAGGTCAATTTATTATGAACATATCTGGGAACTTGTGTTGCTTTTGGTCAGATTTGATAGGTAATCTTGTTGGGTGTGTAATGGAACTCCGAATGTGATCAATTTCTTCATGTACTGGTAAGGGGGCAACTTAAGAACGGGTCAAAAACGTCATTTTTATGTCAACTTTTATTTGACCCCGCCTTTGACCCCGCCTTTGACCCCATCACTTATTTACTTAAGTTGAGTGGCCATATTGAATTCTCATATGTAGTAGAGTGAGAATCAGGTGATTGAATGTTTTGGTCTCGCTCGATTGAGCCAAGAGAATGCTTGGAAGCAAAGAACAAAATGATCCCCCGACGCCCCTCAATTTACAATAATAGGGTTATGGTGAACGTTGAATGGTCCCTGACGCTATATGACATCTTCAAAACCTTTTAAGATGTCATACCGCCGGGAACAAAAAGAACAAAATGATCCCCCAACGCCCCTCAATTTACAATAATAGGGTTATGGTGAACGTCAAATGGTCCCTGACGCTATATGACATCTTCAAAAACTTTTAAGATATCATATACCGCCGGAAACCACTCCACATTCACCACAACCGTATTTTTGTAAATTGAGGGGCGTTGGGGGATCATTTTGTACTTTGCTTCCAAGCATTAACTTGGCGCAATCAAGCGTGACTAAGACATTCAATCACCTGATTCTCACTCTACTAAAGATAAACATTCAATATGGCCACTCAACTTGAGTAAAGAAGTGACGGGGTCAAAGGCGGGGTCAAATCAAATTTGACCTAAAAATCACGTTTTTGACCCATTTTTGTTGTTGCCCCCTTACAAGTACATGAGGAAATTGATAACATTTGGATTTCCATTTCACACCCAACACGATTACCAATCAAATCTGACCAAAAGCAACATAAGTTTCTAGATTTGTTCATCAAAAATTGACCTTTACATAAAAAGGTGGTAAAAATATGTTTATTCCAACTATATGAGCAACCGTGTACTAAAAGACTAGTGTACTTTTTTCAAACTTAAGAATTTTTTCATTTATGTACTAAAATTGTACTCACTTTACATGCGTGAATTGTGCAGGTAGAGGATAACGACCTTGAGTTAAAATTGAATATGTCCATTCATGTTTACTGAGCTGTTGTAATCTTCCCATCAACATAAAACACTTTAATCACCCTTTACAAAATATACACATTTATGCAATTGCATGTCATGATTTCATGTTCAAAATGGCGGGAAAGTGCTTGTGTATAGGAGATAATACCAGGAATATTTTAATTTCGTTGGGTTATTAATTGAGGAAATGCTACAGAAGCAAAGGAATAAAAACAAGGTATGTGCACAGGTTTACCTATCTCAGCACAGTATATATAGGCCTATTCTATTTATCAGTCAAATTAACTTAACCCTTTGAACCCTGGCCATTCCATGTGTATCTGTACCGCTGACCCGGACCAACCCTAAAGTTAAAAAACACAATATAACCCCTATACTTACTTTGATTTTGAATTACCTTGCTTTACTTTTTCATTTAGAGTAATCTGAATTGTTCCAATAACCAGCATTCACAAGAGTATTATTTATGTCGACCAACAAAGCCACATTTGTTTAAAATTGTAATCAAATTTACGAAAATATATGGAATTTTTCACCTGTCAAGTAAATAAGAGCAAAATGACCCACCAACCATGGGTTAAAAGCTTCATGTGTATGGCAAGCCAAATGCTCAAAATATAGAAAAACTAAGTTTATCACAGAAAAACCAAGTTTAACACTTGATAAACTCAGTTTTTCCTGGATAAACTCAGTTTATCAAGTGATAAACCAAGTTTTTCTGAACAACTAAATTTTTCTCAGATCTATAAACTAAATATTTCTGATAAACTCAGTTTATTAGAAAAACTAAGTTCAAGTAAAAAAACCTAGTTTTTCTGAGATACACTTATGGCAAGCCAAGTGCTCAAAATATAGAAAAAACTAAGTTTATCACAGAAAACCCTAGTTTTTCTTAGATAAACTAAGTTTATCACTTGAAAACATAGTTTTTCTGTATTCTGGATAAACTCTACTTGATAAACCAAGTTTTTCTGAAAAACTAAGTTTTTCTCAGATAAACTTAGTTTTTCAACTAGGTTTTTCAGAAAAACTTAGTTTTTCAAGTGAAAACCCTAGTTTTTCTGAGATCAACTAGGTTTTTCTGAGATAAACTAAGTTTTTTGAGATAAACTAAGTTTAACAGACAGATAAACAAAGTTTATCAGAAAATCTAGGTTCTAGTGAAAAACCTAGCTTTTCTGAGATAAACTAAGTTTTTCTGATAAACTAGGTTTATAGTTATTCTATCATTATTATGAAGCCTGTTAGGGTATTGGACAATCGGAATAGTGCAAGTCCAAGTACTACTATGACCGCCTCGGTTGGGGTCCCGTTTGTTTGGGGATCATTTGTCTTTATTGTTGTGTGTTTTTGCTTTTGATGTTGTTAAAAATGAATAAATTCTTGAACCAAGTATAAGTACACTCGCCTGTTTTTTAACTTTTGTTATTGTGATTATTAAGGTACTGAGGGGTAGCAGTTAGAAAATGGACAATCGGAGTGTTTCAGATCAAGTCCAACATGGTCATCTCAGTATACAACCATTTATCTTTCTGGAATCCATTATGTGACATTCTCCAAAATGTTATCGCCTCTCCCAGACAACATCGGTTTTTGAGCCAAATAATGTTTGTTTGAAATATAACATGGAGACGGAAATCTGACTTATATGGGCTGGACTTACTGTAGGGAGAAAGTTTACCTTGCTTTAATAGTAAACAAATTTTAAACGTGAACTTTCTATATATAAGCCAGAATATCAATTAGTACAGAAGTTTGTTTATATATCAAGTTCACTTATAACGCGGTTTAATTATAACGTTTGTTAGATCATCTGTTACCAAATTTTTGAAGTTGAAGTTGTTCTTAATTAACATGTTAATCCAAAGCATCTATAAGTTTTTGTTTTCTTGGTTACACTTTGGTATCATTAAAGTTTAATTTAGTTTTAACACTTATTGAGTTAAAATGTTCTGTACGTGCAGAACAATACATTTTGTAATTCGTAGTAAAATATTTTGTAACCCATTACTTATTCTATTCACTGGAGTCAATAAGTACAGATAATCCTCACTTGAGAAATTGCAATCCGTAACAATCCTTTTGTGTTTACACGATAAAAAGCACAACTAAAACCGCCAGACGTTTTTGCTATCGTCGAAGACAATAGCCTTTCCTATACTTTGATTGGCAGGCCTCTTTTGTGCGGTAAGATTAATTCGATACTTCTTTTGTCATTTGCAATTTGTAAACTAAATTGAAGCACCCCCTGTCACCCGTGACTTGGGATTTTTTTAGCTTATTGGGTTTGTTTTGTCTAGATATTAACACCCTCCGAATGATTTGGCTTAAATATGTTTACTTTTTCTGTTATGGCCATTTGTTGAATTAAATTCGGGATCCCGAATTTAATGCCACATGTATTAGTATAGGAAAGCATACATGTGTTTTTATCCATTTTACGGTGGCAAAAGACTTTATTGACAAAATACACTTGAAAACGCTTTTAGATAATCATATTCCTTCATTAAAGGCTATTTTTACTATAAACCATTTTGATCAAAATCTGATAGTATTGCTTTAATGAGATAACTTACGACAAAACTTGAACAGGCTAACCGTATTTTTTTTAAATGGAATTGTTTAACAACTAGGTCTTATCTTTGTAGGGTTTATCTTTTAAATCATCAGATCAAGTTATAGACCAAAGCTGGACTATGGTTACACAACATTTGGATTTCATTTTGGGAGTAGTTAACCATATCTGATAAATGTTATGTAATAATTAGTCTGACTTGGAAACCCCTGCCTTGAGGTAAGTGATATCTAACCTCATCTTAGGACAATACATTGATGTTTACTAATTATAATCCATGATAACAATCAGGCGGCATAGGACGCGATTTCTTGATTTAGGGACGAGGGATTTCTAAAACGCAAAGATATTTTTTACGTGTATTTCTATTGGGTCACGTATTTAAGAAAAATTACAAGTGTTCTTATAATAATAAACATAATTATGTTATTTTAAATCCAATGGGATTCACGCGTGAAACACACTGTTTATTGATGTTATCAACTTATCATATTTTTTTTCCGATTATGAATATAATTTTAGTGACATCCCGGAAGTTGTATTTTTCCACGAGTTTTCCCACGGCACGCCAGAGGCGGTGTAGGACGTGACGCAGCCGCGGATCGACTACAATACCGTACGGAAACCAGTAATAAGTTGCCACGGCCACCCTCCTCTGATAACAATAACAATATCTTTTTTGGAGACAGTTTTGGGCAAAAAATCTTACTTGTTATAGAATCCCCTTGTGGTTTTACGATAAGTAAGTTATAGAATTCGTCCTACAGGCTCATTCTAAAACCCTTAGCAATATTTTTTTCAGTCGGTGCAAAGGTGTTTTATAACTTCAAGTGCCCTGGTGAATAAATACATGGGTATACAACGGCTGCACTTTAATGCTTAATGGAAGGTGCTTATAGGAAAAAAGACTAAACATGTCATTACGCCTGTGTCAAACCATTGAGGTATTTGCAAGATAAATTACTCTGCCCCCCCCTACTTTTTATGTTTTACCTAAACATAAAAAGTAAAGACTCGTAGATATACGTTCCCGTAATACTTCGTGTGACCACTTTGGACCAATCATAGATTATAGGTCATGCTTTACGTGAACATTTTAGAAAACTACTGGTCTGTCTCTAATATTTTAGAGGTTGCGTTGTAAATCCGCGATCGCTATTTTCGACGTTAACCTTATTTCTATTCAAATGCAAATGAGCAGCTGTTAAAATAGCGTCAACGGAACCCTTATTGAACTAAATTTCAATTAGAGCTGTACGTAAAAATCAACTTATATTTTCACTTCGTGTATTTTTATACGATCAAAGTATGTCACCTTGACTTACACACATGGTCTAACATAGTGCAGACATTAACGCTTATTAAAACAACCGTTTCCCAATCAACATCCAGAAATTAAGAGCTTTATTTTGCTATTATTGTTCAAGCCAATTTCGCCTTCTGACTGCTTTTCTCACTGATTTGTACCTGTCTCAGAGAACGCAAACGTTAAATGAAGCGGTGGATATTACCGCTTGACTTGAAAATAGCGTAAAACAGCCCGATTTTGACGTTAAATTAATGTGGGACATACGTTAAACTGTTATGGTGCGCATATCGTGTTCTCATTTCTGGCAAAATAATCGAATGATGTTGATCAGAACAAAAGGACTACAGTTATTCACGCTCAGTGATCACAACGAGGGTACAAATTAATTTCATGGTTTCATGATTTCATTTCCACATGCGTACGCAGAACTAGGGACTATAAATTATAAACTTTCACACACATCTGATTAAGTGGGTGTTATCCCATTATAAAGTATAGGGATATAAAGATATAAAGATAACTTATGCATATCTATAAATCAGTCCCTGAGGCTAGCTTCCTAAATAGCGTCAGCGAATACCGTAGCGATAACCGTTATGCATTTTACAGTTGGGTTATCGCATACGGTAACATTAACCTTATTTTCGCAACCTTTTTAATTGTGTAGACTGGCTTAACGCTAATAATAGGAGATGATACAATTTGTTCTACTTATTGGTGTTTTTCAAAAAATCACCTTGTTTAGGCTTTCGCCAAGGAAACCCAACTTGATACTTGGTACCAAGTAAGCTAAAGGAAGCTTATCTTTGACAGGGATCCAAGATGTTTTTATAATCAGTTTTGAATGCAGGAGAAAGACCGGAGTACCAGGAGAAAAACCTGCGGAAACGAGCATGGACTGAAAACCAAATGCACATAAAGCGCCGGGCGCGGGACTCGAACCCGGGACGTCATTGGTGCAAGGCGAGGGAACTACCGCTGCGCCAACCCGCTCCCCCAATTTTAATACCCTTCGTGATTCATGGTGATGGGTTCTTTTTTTTTTCTGTTGGTAGTACATTTTGGTATACATTCATCAGACAGAGCATCAAATGTATTAATAAAACATTGCAGTAATCATTTACGTCCTTGTTGTGAAGTATTTCTTTCCACTGTACTCTGATGACCGTTGATTGTTTTTTTCCAGATTATCTATGCAATGGTTTCTTTTGTAAGTTATTTCCCCCTGTTCTTTCTTATTTTTATCAATTTGTTGATTTTTGGATACAGTAGTTGGAAAATGGTCACTGATCACAAGCCTTACAAACCCCAATATAGGCTAGTAAATATGTTGATTTGACGTAGACAAAATTGCAACACAAGAGGTGAAATTTCAAAATTGGTCAAATCTTGTTCAAAACCACACCAACATGTTCCCCTCATCACAAGGAAGCAGAAAAAGTACACTTCTATCTATGTCTGAAATATGGTTCTGGAGTTATAGCCACAAGGTCATATCAGAGGTCAAGGAACTGGCCCTATGGGAGTCCAAAATTTCAAAGTGTCCGATTTTGTTCAAAATGGTCTCAAACTATTCCTCTTGCAAAACTGTCTGCATAAATCAATAGTTAAAAGTGCATCAGATCAGTAGTTGCTATGGTTACAGGTCAAGGAAAATTTTGTGCTACAGGAATCAATGCAATGGTAAATTTTGCCTGCTTCTATGGAAACAATTGATCTAACACATTTCTAACTATCACCTTGTGTAGACACTTCTGCAAGAGGAACAGTTTGAGACCAGTTTGAACAAAATCGGACAATTTTTTATTGATTAGTTGAAATCTTGCCTTTCCAAGATTTTGTATACTATAACATGTGGTGTTGTTTAGTTGTTAATGTGCTTTTATTAGAGCAATGTCAAATTTCTACATTTTGTAAAGTTGAATATATCAAAACGTACCGTCGACCTGCAAGCTGGAAAAACAACTAGATCGCTGGGTGCAAGCATTCTTATGTACGAAGAAATTGAAAACTTTGGCATGTATTTTGTCCTATTTCTACTGCATTCAATGCCATCTTTCTCATTTCCGACTAAGCACATATATAATAGATCTTTCTCTCAAATTTAGTTGACAAAAATCCGTCTAGTAGTTTGTCTAATATGAAAAAATTGGAAGGCATAGAATTGCGTACGAGTAGATAGTACTCATTAGTTCGTTTATCTGTATCAGTAGGTCAATGTTATAATCACCCATAGACATATTTCTTTTCTGAGTCGACATTTTTGAGAATTACTTCAAAATCTCGGGTGAAGCAATTGGGATGTGAGATTTCTACCAACAGTATTTTAACGTATATTCTAATTCAATAAAGCCTGACTCGAAACTAGCATTTGCAATACAAAGATCTGATCATACTCTATATTTAACTGGTCTGATGTGTAAATGCACACACTCGCCTTCTCTTTTAAAGTTCTGTTTGTATATTCTAGATTAAAACCCGGTATAATAATTATATGGTTTGTCTTTCAAGTGAGTTTCAGATACTCTTATACAGGGTGTCCCAGAAAGAATTAACTCCTAGCTTTGACGGTTATAACTTTGAAAAAAATACAATGCAATCACAAAATTTGAATTGAAATATAATGTACAGGTCATACACTATTTTGTGTATGAAAATCAGGTGATATGGTTCAATGGTTTTGATGATATGATCGATTGCGTAACAAGTGGTGTAAAAGGCTTCTGTCCAAGTTTCAATTTTGAAGGGAGGGGGGTCTAAGGTTTTGCCCCGCTTCATAAACACGCAAATGAAACCGGGCAAATGCATTTGGGTAATCTCTTTTACATTCTTTGCGGTCATTTTGATGAAAAAACTAGAGGGGTACCACCTAAGGTGGGGTTAGGGTAGGCCGTCAAAGTTGGGGTGT